>NDXB01000571.1:0-17905 GCA_002631895.1 Agapornis roseicollis | reverse complement strand
TTTTTTTTTTTCCTTCCCTCTACTGAGGACCTGAATGGTCCCTCTCATATAAAACCTGCCATTTACAATTTGCCTTTTGCTGAGGCTTCCTTTGTGTTCCCACAAGGCAGCTGGCAGGAGAGCTGACCTCCCTGGAGCAGAGCCTTGCCAGCGCTATCTAATCAATATTCAGTAGAGTTGGCTGCTCATTACGAAGCCATTGATTATCTCTGGAAGGTTACACACACCCCCCCCCCCCGTGTGTCAGTTTTCAGTCTCTTCCCTTTACCACCCCCAACCCCTCCATCCCATGCTCTCAAGAGGATAGAGTACTGGGATGGAAATGAGGTTCCCTTTCAGGATCTGAATAGTTTGTCCTCAGATGTCAAAACAGGCTTTGGAAAGAAGGCGATTTCTCCACTGCCAGATTTTTGTTTATACCAGGTTTGTACTTTTAATTTCTAGGATATTTTTAATGATTGCAAACTGTGGCACTTGGAGGATTTGTTGTGTTTGACTTAAGCAGGTTGCACTAGTTACACTGAGCCTTGGTCTCCTGTGACAGAAAGAAAAAAACCACATCTTTTACACAGCTGTAGCAGACCTGCCTGACCTCATGCACAGAAGGGGAGAGCCATAGTTTCATATTCCATGCTATTCACAAGCAAATTAACTGGGAAGCTCATGGAGAAGTAAAAACATGGTGCAAGCCCTTTTCTGTTGGTGTACTCTGCTTAGAGGATATCCACATGCAGTACAGAGTCAAGCCCCCTTCTCTAACGCAAGATGGGAGGCCAGTGAGGTTTGTGTGGGACAATACCATTACACTGAAATCAGTTTGGCAAAAATCTTAACATAGTCTCTCCTTTTAGATGTGAATTATCTGCTTAAGGGTGTATTCAGTCATCAACACAACAGTAGAGAACTGTGAGACAAATACAGTCAAATTTATTAGGAGTTATAGATTAGATGCCAGGTACATAGACTGATACCAGAGACTTACTAAAGCAATTGTTTTGGTTAGTTAGATTTGGCTACTTTGACTGTAAATATAGTGTTAACAACCAGCAGAAATTACATGTCAGAAAGGCAAGGTCTGGGATCTCAAAGGAGGGGAGTAGGCAGCTGGAGCTAAGAGTCAGATGGGTAAAAGAAAGACAGTTTTCAGAGTATACAATGCTTACTGCCATCACAGCACTCTGATCAAGGTAATGCTCTCTACAAAGAGCTGAAACTGCGCTGTGCTGTGACCATCTATCTGACAAAGTGACTCCATTTAGCAGAAGAGTTGAACTTGTAGACGATCAGAAGTAACTCAGTGTCCAACTTTCTGTTGTAATAAGGGGATTGAAAGTCACTAGCTCTCAAGCTTTATCTTGTTTGTGTCTTGGCTTGGATTTAGGGCATCACTAAATTCAAGCTAGATGCTTCTAAGTGGGAGTAGGGTAAACAATGCAAGTCAAAACACAGCAGAAGTTATTCACACAGTGAGGGTGAGCATCTTTTTTAATCCTGCCTATAGCACTGAAGGAGGAGCTGTTGCTGCATGGAGAGCAGACCTGCTGTCTGCTTCTGATGTTATACAAAGTGCTATATTAGTAGGGAATGGAAAGCCAGAGAATGCATTAATGCTGTGGGATTCCGGTAGTGGATGACGGTGTTTACCACTGATGGACCAAACCATAGACCATACCTGGTTAGCAGTTTGCATTGATGCATCTCGGTTCATCTCACAGAGAGCTCTGTGGTTTGTCAGGTGTGATTGCTTAGCCCATGTCTCCAAGGACCACTTCAGAAGCTAGCTCTGTGACCATTGCCAGCAATTTGATCTTGTCCCATCATTAGTACATACCAGAGAGATGACGACAAGGATGTGAAGAATGGCAAGCTGACATTAACTGGGGTTTGTTTAGCCAAGGGGTTTCCTGTTAGCTCGCTGTCTTCCTGATGGAGGCAAGTGACACAATGGATGTGTCTGACTGCCAGAGAAAGTTTGGTGAAGCGTAAATCAGGAGTTAAAGGTAAAAGTGGACAGTGAACAGACAGTGACAGAGAGTGAGCTATCCCTGGCATGGGAGAAGAGTGACTCCACATGCCATCCTGTTTGTCAGGAAGTACTTCATTCTGGTGTCACTTGTCAGCATGCTGACATTAATTATTGCTTTAGCTATTTTCTGCAGAAAAGCTGCCTTGCTTCTTAAGGGAGAGGATCCCTGAGACACAGTTTGCAGTAAGCTCAGAACATATGTTATTTACATCCAGTTTTGCTTTCAGCTGTCTTTAACACACCTGAGATGTATTTAAAGGATAAGGTGAAGGATTAGTATTATACTTTGAGTAAGATAATATTATCAGTGTATTATAAAGGAAATCTTAATAGAGAGCATACTGTTCCCATTCCTCTATTAGGCAGAACTCTTTCTGTTCCAGTTATGTTGTTGTTACTCTGTAGTAATCATTGCAATCCTCAAGGGAAATACTAAGCTGAATGTATTTCTAGCTGTTACAGCAGATGGAGTAAAGTTAGCATGTTGAGTCCAAACAGCTCAAACCAGTCACTAGTAAATCTATCTCATGCAGCCCAGACATCTGTCCTATGTATCTCCTTATTGTTCATACCATTTGTGCTTTGGGATGTAGTAAGTTATTCAGGAAGTCCTCTAATAGGTGCAGTGACAGCCAAAGGGTTACAGAGCAGTGAAACAGTGTGTTTGTACAGTGTGAAGCACTGTAAGAAAAGCCTTGAAGGAAATGTGAAATGCCTCTGAAGCAGTCATGTGTTTGGCAAGTGAAATTTAACCACAGAATATGCTCACATTTTTCCTTCTGGATTTTTCATTATGCAGATTATGACTTCTAGCTGCACAATGGCTTTTGAAGTAACAGAAAAGAAAGTTCTTATATAAATAAGGATGGCCTGAGTATGTATTATGTTGAATATGAGAAGCCTGCATTTGTTTCAAGCATGTTCTTTAGTGAAGAAAGAGCATGTGTTTCTGTCTTGGCAGCAAACATGGAAGGAGGTACACAGGAATTAACTGTGTAAAGACTTTTGATAACGTCTTGTGTTCGGTGTGATAGTACAGTCAAAATAACTGTAGGACTGTTCTCTGTGAAGTGGTAGGTGCAGAGCTTGAGCTCTCCTATTTGCAGTATAGCAAATGAAATATCCAGTGGAAGTAAGGAGCGTAGAATAATGTTTTTGAAGAAGACATTTGGTGATGATGTTATTCTTGCATTTTTGAAAATTCCTCCCTTAAGGAACAGAGTTGTGAAATAATGGCTGATATTTTGTGTTATGCCAATTCTCAGAGCAATGTTAGTCATGTGGCTAACAGTCAACAGACTTTTCAGACTGCTTTGGTGTGGGCCTGAACCAGGGAGTCTGTTCATATTTGAGATAGCTATGGTTACTGAACCTGTATGGACCTCATTTTCCTAGAGGGCTTAATTAAAAAAACTTAATATTCTACCTTCCAGAAGTAATAAAACTCCAACATCCAGAATTGTATGGGAAACTTTGGTGACAGGGATGCCAGTTCAGACACTGCTGTGGGCTTACCTTTAAAATGACTGGCCAGAAAGTGTTTTCAGTTATCCTTGCCCTTGGGCAGCTATGTGAACCCTTTGTGAGAAGTCAGCATTTCACATCACAAGCGAAATACATTTCTGTTAGATAGAAGTAAGCTTTTACCCTGCATCATCAAATACTGTCTTGTGGCTGGTTTTTGGGTTTTTTTTGTCTATGATCAAATACCAGTAAAAAGGCCTGCTAAGTGTGTTTGATACCTGAATTTGTCGCCTTTCATGTTGGAGTTGCGTCAAATATTTTCCCTGAATTGATGAATACGGTTGGTTATTCTCTGTTAGCTGTCAGTGCTAACTCCAAAAGCAAATATAGAATCTGGATTCATTTGTCTGCAGTTAGAACTTGCTTTCATACTGGTACTTCAAAGGCTATTGTAGAAAGAGTACACTGGTGATGTGTGTAAGTACATGACAGGTGAAATTATTGGAGGAAGCAATTATACTTCTCAGATACTTGCTCTGCAGTCAAGAGAATGAGTTTGCGCTATTGGCTAAACTTAAACATGGCATTGGTATGTAAGAAATTCACTGTTAGCTTTCTGATAAGTTATATTAACTTTTAATGTAAAGAAGCACTTAGAAGACTATATTCTTTGCAAAACATTGAAAGAGAATGATGAAAGAAAGCATTTGTTACTTTGCAAATGCAAAAGGTTTTTTTACAGTGAAGAGCAAAACCTAAAAGAACTCAGAAGAGGAAAGCTTTCAGGAGGGCACGGAGTTCATAGAGAGTCAGGACAGCGTTGTCTTTTCTTTTAAAGATGCCTGTACTTATTTATTTATTTATTTATTTTTTTACTGAACTCATCACCATGGTGTTTGAGTGCCTTCTCCATGAATTCAGTGTTCCAGTTCCTTTTGTGATGTAGCAAAAGGAGACTGAGGAGTGAATACAGTGAATTATTTGCTCAAGGTTATTCAGGAAGTCTGAGAGCAAGGGACTGAATGCAGATAGCCTAACACTCATGTAATGTCTATCTTTCTTTATTTTAGAAATGAATGAATGAATCCCAAAGATTGAAAGCAACTCATAATATTATCTCTTATAACTATTTTCAGTTTAGGTTGACTTGAACACAGAATTTTCCTTGGCATCCGTTCCAAGTAGTAGATACAAGGCAGATGTATTCAACAGTAAGCTTGTGCTTACACCATGACATTTGAGCTTGCATCACTGTAGCATCATTTTTGATACAACTGTTTCTGTGTAATGTGGCATTTGCCTGCCTGGTATAGAACACCACTTCCTGTAGAAACTAGCTTGTAAACCGCTGGGCTTAGGGTCAGTGAAGACAAGGTGTTAGCCTGAGGCTATTTCCTTTACATGTTGCTGCTCTGGCATTCTTCAGTCATTTGCCTCCTTGTTGCAGGTTACGCAAACAGTGACTCCTGTTCATGGTAAACCTGGCTTAACTCCTCCTAGCTCAGCACTGGGGTAAAGTGCATTTCAGTATCTCCATTTTAGGTTAGTGTTGACATCTCTGTGCCTGTGCTCAGCACTAGATAGAAGAGCACTGGGATGCTTGTAAAGGTACTTTTTTTTTGTAGTAGGTGCCTATTTCTGGTGGGCTTTCACGCTTTCTGGAGTTTGTAGCAAGATTCAGCTGTTCAACATATAGCGTCTCAGCTTTTTTGTCTTTCCATCCCAGTGTCCTTCAGTGAGGGCAAAATGCATGGCTTATAGACATCCCTTATCCTTTCAATGCTGTGCTAACTTAGGAGTCCAAAGTCTTTTATTTCTGTTGCCTGAACTCAGTTCCTGTCTTATTTCAGGTGACAAAGTGAACAGGTCCTTGGGGAAGTTGTGCTCCCATCAGGTGCTTTACCTGATCCACTATGATTTCAAATCAGAACATGCCCACTAGCTTTGGATTTAGGTGGCAGAGTCCATTGCAGGTCTGGCTGATAAGGAGTATGACTGCACTGTACATGCTCCTACAATTTCTACCTGTTGCTCCAGGGACTCACGATTTCAGCCTCAGATTCCCTTTAAAATAAAACTAAAATTTATCTGTGGCTTGCATTCAGGGAGGTAGAAACAATGAGAAATGGAATATTGGAAATTTCTTGCTTTAGTGAAATTGATGAATAATTACATACCTACTTAGTTCCTTCTGGGGATTCTTAGTGTGGACTCAGGATGCATATTCTGTAGGATGTATTGGGTTTTAGGTCAAATATATGGAGTTATTCAACTTTTACTTTCACCAGGGTTTCTAGGAGAAACATTCCATGAGATTTTGGACTGCACACAGCAAGTCTGTGAGATACTTCAGATTATAATAAGAAAAAACTAAGCTTAGACCTCAGAAGGTGAAGTGCTAAAACATACAGTTTGTATGATATTTACCTATTTGTAGGAAGCATGCTGCAGCTACTAGCTATGTAATTATTCACACTATGTTGTAAAAAGAATAAGGAATTTGCTTTCCAAACACAGATTTACAGTCCAGTAAACACTTCTGGTCTAGCATATAGCATGAGATACATCAGGAAACAAGACTTAATCATCATCATCCAGATGAAGTTATCTTGGAAGGAGAGAAAATAATTCAGAAGTCATAGATCTATTTCATTGTGGAGACATTTAATTTGGACAATTGATGTCCCCACTTTACAGCACTGACTTGTAAAACTGTGCTGCAATAAGGCTGGATCTGGTGAGCATATTAATGCTTTTTATACCTTGTTTACATTCCCTCATTACATGCTGATATCTGCAGTGTATCTGTGTAACAAATAAATTCAGATTGAGGTATTGCAACAGACACTGCAGAAAATAGATGACCAGGAAGTTAACTCCCTCAATCATTTGACAAGGAGAATCCCTAAGAATCCAGTGCTCTCTTCTTCCAACACATAGTTTAAGGTGTTAGGTACTTGAAATGGCCACTGCTCAGCCTTTCTAACTCATATACTAAGCACAATGCACACTTTACACATTGGTCTACACCACTTTCTGTTGTTTCAAACTTCTTCATCTCTTGACGCTCACTGTAAGTGTATGAGTGCTCAGAGTTCAATAGGATGTTTTTCCCTTGTGGGGCTGGAATACTTACTGTCAAAATCTGTGTCCTTGGGGATATGGGTATGTTTCTGTCTTACATGTATACCAGTCTGTGGAAACCTAACCTCTGCTGTTATCAATCTGTGAAAGGAGTGGGCTACTGGGGGTCCTAACTATCCCAAAACAGGCAATGAGGAAATAAAATCATACCCAGTATCACAGCGAAATCTTAACTTCTGAAATGGCAAATGACCCTCTTTTTTTTGGTTTTTTTTTTTACAGTCTGAAGAATCACTTTTTAGTACATTTTTAGCTTAATTCCTAATGCAATGAGACAACTGAGAGATATATGCCTGTGTGTCTCCCTGCATGTGCCTTTTTAAACTACTGACGTTTAAGCAAGTTTAAAAGAAAGGCTTCCTGCAAGTTTTACAAGCACTAACAGTTGAGTAACTGAGGAACATCCAAATTGGTGCTCTTACTGAAGGAACTCTTCTAATGTAGGTTTTCATTGACAAGCCCCATACAGCCAGTCAACATTTATGTGTTTACAGGGCAGTGTGTAAGGAGTATGGGTGGGAACAGAGCTGATGTGGGGAGTGGAGGATATATTAGGGGACAAAAATCTGTAAGAAACGAGGCTTTATCAGTTCTGCCCCTTGGGGAGCGAGCTGATTCTTGCAGAGATGCTGCAAAGATGCAAAACCACAGTTACAGTTTGGCTTTTGTCTTTTAGTAACATAGTATAATGTGCAAAGACTCTTTCAACATTTGGACAGTGGAGCTGAACAAAAAAGAGACCATTATATACAATATCTGTCAAGACTGGAGAATGGTCTGTGCTAGCCTGCCAAATGCAAATGAGGATTGTCCATTCATTTAGTCCAAAAGAGAAAATGATATGATTTATTTTGGTCCAATTAGTTTACTGTGACAAATAAGAAAGAGAGGACTCCAATATAGCAAGTGTTCAACTTCACATAGCTTTAAAGGTTGTAGAAATCATAGTGCTCCTATGGTAAGTTTCATTTTGCATTCTTTGCCCAGACATAGTCTATAGATTATCAGTGATTTACATACATCCTCCCCTCCCTCCCCCCAGTAGAGAATCTTGTAGAAGAATTGAGACCCAAGTCTCACTTACTTGCCTTGGACTTTTAAGGCAAGGATACACTCATCTTGGTTGGACCATGAGTTGTTCTCAACCAATCTGAGCTACATGATTTATTCTCTGTTGTATTAAGTTTAGTCAAAGCACTGATGCGATTTTTTGCATCACTGTCATGAAGTAGAGACATTCCAGATACTTGTTTACAAATATCTGGAATTTGTTTGCTGGTCTGCATCCATGGATGGGAGTGAAGGGATGTGGGAGATGTGGACCTGAAAAGTGCTGGCTGTTTTCCAGCACATGACTCTAAGCATCTAGCAGAAAGATGCCACAAGGAAAAGGTCAGCTACTCCTTTGCTCTTCAGCTGAGTTTGTAAGGCTCACCTGAGGAGTCAGTAAGGCTCTGGGAAAAAAAAGCTGGGCAAGCTGGAGAGGAAGCAGGTATGTATTTGTGGTTGGTGTTAAGGTTGACCCTAACTGTCAGTGATGGACATGGTATGTAACAATTGGAGTCCTCTGGGTGAGCATCTCTACAGCAGCAGCTTGGATGCCATTGTGGTGTGCTCTCCTGACCATTCTCTGCTGACAAGAGATGCAGTCCCCTCTGGCTATGGGGACAGAGTAGCAAGCTGAAGGACTGTGCTTGTACACCCACAGGTATGCTAGGAAATATTCAGCAAGGTGATGGGTCAGATTCAGCCCAGAGGTCAACAGACCACTACAAAAGTAGAGTGTCACATGAGTGACCTTCACCTGCAAGCTGGAGCTTTCTTGGCAATAGAGCTATGATTCCTGGCAAAGCATCATGTCACCACCAGCACCATGTTATGGTTGGTCCCTTGGCACAAAAAGCTTTTGTGCATCATATACAACCCCAGTACCTATACCTGCAAGCAGATCTCGTTGTTACTCTTTCACCATGAGTCTTAGGGACTTACTTTAGAAGAACAAAAAAATGAGAAGGTTTGCAACCTTTTATTAGAAAGGTAATGGACAATGTGGGTTGAAATAAGGTCATTCCAGGAGCCTGATTTGGAGGCACCCATGCTGTTTGGTTCATCTTTTTCTCTCTGCCCCACGCAACAGTGGTGGGTTAGTCCAAAGATGTATTTGGCAGGCTGCATGTGAAGAAGGTGGAAGCATGGAGCAGTGGTGGGGTGAACCTGGTGCCAGGGTTGGCCCACTGTGACGGCAGTGCCAGTTACTTTCTGAGCTTAATTAGTGACCTAATTCTGCTGGAAAATGGACCCAAATGGTTGTCCATGTAAAAGCTCATCCTTTTAAATTTACTGCCATATGCAGTGGAGTTGTCTGTCTGCAAACCAGGTTGAGCAGCAACATAGCTGTCCTCAGACTTGAACTTGAACCATTGGGTGTCAGCCTAAGTCTGTCTCAAAGGTTTTCAGCCCTGGTTACATACCAAGTATCTTCCCCCCAACAAACTCCCTTTCTCTGCCCCACCGTACAAACAAGACAGAGGGATAGGGGCTCCCAGTGAAGTCCACAGTACTTTCATATTCCCTTGGAGATAAAAAATGAAAGGATAGATGAATAAGTCGGGAATGTCCAGAACTGCTTTGTGCATGCTGAAGTGGGTACTCTTACAAGAAAGTACAATACACACATGCGGTGGCTGTCCTGCTCCTTTCACCGATGCAGGAAAGGGAACAAGAGTGGCATGGTCCCTCCCAGAGCTCCACTGTGCATTGAGGGTCATATACACCTTCCCTCCTCAAACCTGTCCACCCTACAGCTTCTCTGTTCTTGTGAATTGGTTCTTTAGCCTGACTTTGTTCTGCCATGTTCTTCTGTCAAAAAGAAAAACTATTTCCATAACCTTTATATTTCATAACATGCATTGCCTTCGCAGTCTTAGGGAAAAAATACTTATCTTGGATCTTAAATGCTTAATTGTGTCTGATTAAACAAAGCCTTCTTAAAATAGACCTCAAAAGGAAAAGATTCAATTGTTAGCCTGTTAAATACCAAAATAAAACAAAACCCTGAGGAAATGAAGGGGTAGCAGTCGATGGTGTTACAGTTGCCTGGGTACTGATAGTGAGAAAAGCAGTGTATATCCAGAAGAGGCCCACTGCAAAGAGGGGAAACTTCTGTCACATGGAGAATAGGATAAGGCAGTGCAGAGACTGATTTATATTTGCAAGTGAAATTTAAGAGACAAATGTATATATATTTTATAGCTTGAAGGCTCTTCCTGAAAGAATATGGAAGAAAGTAACTATGATGACAAGAAACTACTCAAAACACTCTTTTTATTTTAGCTCCCTGAAGACTGCGGGTCTTTGTGTTTCAGTGCATGAGCTACTGTTTGGCACTATTCCTGAAGCATTTCATCTATTCACTTCTTGCTAATGTGCAAGTGCCCAGACTCCCTGGAAAGACGGCTTTGTTGGAAACCTTTCATTATTAAGGATTAGCTGTTTGGTAAACCTGTGTCCCCTTTAACAGTCTGACAGGAAGTGCCAGCTAATGAAGGGCTCATTGTGGTGGTGCTGTGAGTGTAGGACTTGAGTCCGTTTTACTGCTCCGATTGCAAGCCAGGATCCTTTGTGCTCCTGAGGACTGAAAGGAAACCAAGTAATGCCCTTTGGTTCTCCTGAAAATGTGTGGTGAAAAATATGCTTTCCTTTCTCAGTACTCTTGTACTGACGTTTGTGGTCTAAAGATTTTATGAAAGAGGGAATTTTGTTGATATGTTACAGGATTCTGTGTGTAGATTCACAAAGTGTTGTGTCAGTGCCTGGGAACAGCTTACTTAAAGCATTTTAATGTAATATGAACATGAAAAATTGAAATAATGCAAACCATTACATGTCTTTATGACTTCATAGTGTAGCTGTAAAGCTCTTGAAAGAATCAAATCTGAACATCTTCATCCCACTTCTGTCAGGTAGGAGGCATGGCAGACAAGTACAGGATTTACTTCTTCACTGGTCAACTCCTATATGTTTTCAATTTCAAGAGGGATTTCTTGCAATCCTTTATGAAAGTAATGCACTACAAATCCATTCTCTGTGGAAAGCATTCCAGTACAACTTGAATCATGAAGAAGTACTGCTGAAAATCATCAGTCTGTGATGTCAAACAGAATTCTTTCATTTCCTCAATGAGCCCCTGTCATTGAAACTCACAAGCCAGTCACAACTCCAGGGATGCCCAGTGCCTCTAAATGCAGAAGAGAGAAGAAAGGCAGCCCTGTAAAACTGGTGGGAAACAAAGCAAAGCCCTATCCACCCCCCAAACCAGGATTCATGTGTTCAGGGAGGGTCGTGTGGAAGGACCCAGGGACTGTTAAACACCAATGTGTCTGGGTGTAAAATTACCTGTATTAAATTCAGAGGAGGGCCCAAGCACATGGTTTGGATTTTGCTCTCCCCTGAGGTTACAGCTAATTAGGCCAAGTGCACACAGTGTCCCTACTGATCCCAAACGCGTGCAACACAAGTGGTTCCTTCCAAGGGGAATTGGCTCCAGGAGAGTGTTATTAGCTCTGTCTGGACAGGAAGGGCAATCAGGTAGCCCAGGGCCATGTTTGTGCGTGTGACTGGGGGACTCAAGGAAAGATTATGTTTTAATGAAGGGTTTTGAACTCATTATCTAGCTTGCATTCAAAGACTGCAACAACACTAATCATGCACATCAATGTGTGTGGTGGGAGGTATCTGGAGAGTGGCCAGAGAGGTTACTGCAACCCACATCTTGCACTTTCTCTCCCGCTCCCAAGCGTTGCCTGCCCTCTTGGCCTCATGTGGCTTTGCCCATCTGGTTGTATGGGGCTGTGGGAAAACGTGGGGACTGCGTTATTTGTTAATGGAATCATAAAGTGATCCTACAATAGTTTACGTGTGATCCTGCAAATAGATTTTTTACCACAGGCTTTTTATGTCTAGATGTCTAAGTGGCTTCATACCTTTCATAAAGGGAGGAAATGCAGTACTACTTTTACATCTTTTTGGTGTAAATTAGTAAGTGGGTGTAGGATACCAGTTCCCAGAACAGTTCAGGGTTTTGTGGTGATGCAGAGACATCAAAAGGCCACAGGCATCAAAACCTGATCCAGGTCATAGCCCCAGCAGTTTCTACAGGAGCATAGCACTTCTGTCACCATGGTGGGATGCAAAGGTGACAGCTCCCCACTGAGACACCAAGTGTGTTCTGACATCCAGAGGCTTATGGTGCTTCCTTATCTACAGCAGTTAAAAGAACCAAGACTGGAGCCACACACTGAGACAAGCCAACAGAAAGTGGCACTTTTTCCCCCTCTGCTTTGCAGCAGTAAACCCAAGGTACCTAATTCTTACCAGCCTCTTGGGTAATTCCCAGGAGGTGGAGCTCATTTGGGGTGCTGGTCTCCAGGGAGCTGGAGGAGCAAGGCTGACCCTGCCAAAGGGCTGCTTTGGCTGGGTGCACCCTCAGAGGCTGCTGGTTCCAGTGGGATGTGAGCAGGGAGCTGAACTCAAGGATCCTTTCCCACTACAGGGAGTCTGTGATGCCTCCTGCCATGTCAAATGCCATTTGAGCAGTCCCCTGGCTGCTGGCTTTTTCCCTCCTTTTTTATTGGCCTTGGCTCTTATATTTTAGTTTAGTTTTGTTTTGTTTCCATCTGCTGTTTTCTCCTGAGTAAAAATCTGAAGAATCATAAAATGCAGGGATGGAACGTGACCTGTTGCCCCATCTAGCCCACCCCATCTGCCAGAGCCAAGCCATTCCCTTCAAGCATCCTGAGTGACTTGTCTAGACCAAGCACCACTTCCCAGAGAAGATTATTCATTCCATGGTCGAATTGACCTTTTAGGTTAGAGTTTTTTCCTGATGTCTTACCTTAAATATTTCTGTGCTATATTTGAACCTGTTGTTCAGTTACCCATCTTTGCTCTGTCTGCCACACCTATCCCTTTGCCTTGCCTGGCCAAGCCTTCTGCCTGGAGACCTGCTATGCCCCTGGGCAGGGTTTCCATCCTGTTTTTTTTTGTCTCTTCTTTTGCTCTGGTGCAAGCTTTTGTGATCTTCCTGAGTCATGACCCCACAACAATCACCTGTGCAGAAAGGATGGGGATGGATGGTAAGTGACTTGAGCTTGGGGCACCAAGCATGGAGCTGCCCAGTTAAAGATTTCATTGGTCTCTCTGAAGATGAAATAGTACCAACATGTAGTCAAACTAGAGAGAAGACAGTATCAAGAATTCAATTTAATGATTACAATTATTATAATACATAACTGCAACTAGAGAGCCCCTTTTTGATTAACATGGAGACCTTATTTTAAAGCTTTGCAAACATGATTCTGGTCAAAGTTTTAGAAGTCTTGGACATAAATACAGCAAGTACTGTGGACCCACTTGTCAGAAACTAGATAACCACATTGAGGAGAGGTGCTATGCTAGAGGGGTGTCAATCACTCCAGGTGACCTAGTGAAGCTCTCCTGCCCCTGGGCATGGGGCATCTGCTCAGGGTTTGTTTGGTCCCGCCTGGATTAACTCACAAGTGGCCCATTCATAACCACTTTCCAGAGAAATGAAACAGAAATGTGGAAGTTACCCGTGGTCCTCACTCAGCCTGTGCACAGCTCCAGGGTTTTCCTGCCTGGAGCTGCTCTTCAGAACGTTCTTCCACCAGAGGGCAGCTGCTAGAAGGAATGTGATGGGCTTGCCTGGCTCAAGATGAGACAACAGCTAATTTGATGCTAATTATTATGGTTGTAATTTCCTCCCTAACCAGATGCAATCCCCTTCAGCCATCTCCAATGGCACTATACTTAGAGAATGCTTCCCACAATAAAAGCAATGGCAGAGTTCTTTCCCAATTGTTCACAACTTCTGTCCTCAGCTGTAATCTGAGCTAGACACAGTACAATTAGTTGCATGTGTTTCTAAATTAGCAAAAGGCTAAGCTTTAAAAAATCCAACAGTGCATCAAAAAGATGTGTTTGCAATCATTTAATCCCTGAGCACTGTAGATCTGGCACACTTCCTGCAGTCTAAGGTGGGAAGAGCAGAGGAAGTTGGCAGCTGTTTACAGAGAGTCAGCAGTGCATCTCCTCCCTTTTTCAGTGTTGGGGAGCCGCTTTGGCGTCCAGACATAAAAAGCCTATGGTGGAAAACTATTGTAGGATCACAAGTAAAAATAAGTGGCAGCAGCTTCCTGATGTGGTTGTACATGAAGAATATAGGCAACGAATTAAAGCCACTAGTGCTAAGTACTGATTTTGCCCTGACTTGTGAGAAGACTGCAGTAGGAAATCAGCTACCAGACTTGGGCTCCATCTGTGCCAGCATATCTCACATTCCCTGTTGCAAGTTTCACATTATCACTGAGGACTAAAACAAGAGATTCAGTGTTTCTCAAAGACAGACAAGTGGCAGCCCTGGCTACCCCATAATGACTAAGCTCAGTCTAATTGTGTTTCTTGCTTTTCATCTTTTCTCTGTTGTAATTTGTTTCACTTGCTTTCTCTTTCATGTATACTAGTACTTTCTCTGGGAAGAGAGATTTGCTCCTCTATCTCCTTGTGAGGTTGAATTCAGTTAAGTCAGTGAGGTCTCTGCTGCGCTAACAGCAATTCCTCTTGTGGAAATAAATGTGACTGCAGAGAAGTTGGAGCTTGATAATACTTGCAATTGAAATATTATTTTAAGGCATTCATTTTTGATGTTGTAAACAATCATATTGCATAAGCAAACCGAGTGAGACATTTCCATGGGACAAGCCTGGAAGATGGGAGCACAAATGCATGACCTTCACCCTCAGCAGATGCTCACAGAAGTCATTTTCCATGATAGACTAGACACTGAGACTTTCTTCTTTGGCCAGATGATAAAGAAACTCCCTCCACTATCTTCATCTCCCACAACTATAGCAAAACCTTACTTATAAACAGTTCTTCTCCCTCCAGAGATCAGACTTGTGTTAAACCTGAATGTTCAACATTATTTCCAAAGTTTTAATGAAGACTTTGCATTTGACTGAGAAGGGGTATGTACTGTCAGAGCTGAAGGCATTCTGCCACTTTTTGTCTTTATTTTCAGGTTTTGACTGGGAACTTCACATTTATGTACCCCTGATCCCTATTGCTTTGTGTAGCTGGTGTCTGATGATAAGGATAAATGTGGGAAACAGTGGACAGAAACTTTATCTCCAGATGACTGCAGGTCAAGGACAGATGGGATACAGGGAGAGTGGAGGGATAAGAAGATAAGAGAAGGTCCAGTAAACCTCTAAGGCATGCGGAAGAGTCCCTGCACTAATGAGGAAGTGAGTTCCTGTGAGTTGCCAGAGCTATGAACATCAGAAACTTCTCTCCTTCTGGAGATCTATACTGGTACCCAAATAAAGCCACAGCTTTTGTAATAGCTGCTGCTGGCAAGGGAGCATGGGCTGTGCTCTTCTTCCCTACCAGCGTGCCCTTGGTATTCCATAGCACAAAAGGCTATAGGGACATTCTGATGCCCACCACTGTTGCTTCTTCCTTCTTATTTCTACCCTGAAAAATTATGCTAAAGCCAAGTATTAAATGAGTATTATTGATCCCTGTGTTGAGTGAAACATGGATCTTGTGAAAACCCTTTTATGTCATATAATTAAAGATTGTACTCAAATATGTAAGGGAACCGCTTTAGAATATCTTCATCCTGGTGATTCTTAATGTTTGAAACCATGATTTTGCAACCAGAGTGATCTTTTAACCCTATTTTATGTGCATACTTTTTACTTAACTCTTGATTAACTTTTAATCAAGAAAGCTTTTTTTTTTCCTATGGCCAGGCAAACTGAAAGCAATAGTACTGATGACTCCTTGTTCCCTAAAGATTTTTTCCCTTCCTATGTATCTGCACAGACATGCCAAGGAGATGCTGTAAGAAGAGATGCTGAAAAAACGGAAGAGAGTACTTCTGAGAAGAGGCAGCTCCACATCCAGGTACAGTCACTTCTGTTTGAGTTGAGAACATGCTTCATTCATGGTGTAGTCAGAAGGGTTCTTTGTATCTGCAGGGGTATGAACTAATTATCATTGTTCTACCAATTTAAAACAAATTCTGGCTTCCTTAAGTGGGAATATTTGAGTATCACAAGAAGGTGTTTAGGAAAAAAAAGCCTGTTTCACATGGTCCATAGCAGGTGCAAGCTTGAAAGAAATTTCAGGAAAATCCTTTAATGGAAAGCTAGTTTTATAGCATAATCATTCTACCAAGCTCTGACAGTACCAAGTATACAATTGTAAGTTCACTTATTCCTCTGATGTATTATGGTATTGAATTATGGTAGATTTTAAATTATATGACAGTACACTATGTATCATATATGCACAATATAGCAGTGTACTTTAATTAGTCATCTGAAGACAATACAAGCTAAAGGTGTTCAGCCCTTCCTAGGATTGTGTCTCATGTATGTACAATAACTACAGCTCAAAAGCTTAAAGCAGCAGTATAATTTTCCATGAAAAAAAAGCATGATTACGAGTTGGGGGAATTAACTACTGTTTGATTCTGTCAACCTGTGAGTTTTCAGAACTGAAGCCTTTTTTCATATTAAATGGAGTTAATCTTGGATGAGACCTTGTACCAAGAGCCCTGTTTGATGCTAGTTCAACTATTCAATTTCACTAATTTTGCTGGTATTATGTAGACTTGTTTTATGAAGGTTAATAATGCTCTCGGAGCTCTCACACCTTTCTGTATAATTTGTGCATCTCCACTGTCATAGGATGTGAGTGCTGTTCCATTATAGCAATGCAGCGAGGCACAATTATCCTTAGGGAAAAGCTGGTGAATTGGGAGCATAGAAGCCAAATGCTGTATCCAGAGAAGTCTTGGTAGGAATAAATATTTGAGTCCAAGATATAAATCCTCAGAACTGCTCAGTGCAGCTGAGGTTGTTTGGTGAGTTCTCTGGTTCCTCAGTTTATACTGGAATCTGTAAACTAGGCATTCTTTTGTTCAGCTTACCTGAGGTGCTTTATGTGGTCAGTGCTTTTACAGGTTTGGGCTTTGCAAGTAAAAGACTTGCCAGGTGATGGTGGTTTCCCTTTTTATACAATAGCACAGTAGTTAAAATGGTCAGGACTCAGGACATTTACCTTTCATTTCTTTCCTCCATGTAATGCTTAAAACCCATGTTTCTCACTCTTTGGAAGAGTATTCTCACCCCTTATAGTTTAACTATGTGTTGGAAATGTTTTGTGGTAAGAGTGTTCTTGTGCCTCCCCATTGAAACTATTCTACTCTACAGGGTATAGTAAAAGATCAGCTGAAATGAGAAAGGTCAGAAGAGAGCATTATTCTCTAGTTGTTAGGACTGTGGAAATGGAAGGAAGATGCAACACCTGTGATACAGCTTGTCTCTACTTTGTCTTTTCACATAATTGCTTTACTTAAAAGGTTGGCCTAGTGTCTCCCATTTTGCTTCTTCTCTTTTTCTTATTTATTACATCTCCATTCCTCCCAAAGTCATAAAGCATATCTTTCCTGCTTCCTCTAATCTGGCTTTTGTCTATCTGCTTCCAAAATTGTGGCATATGAAGTGGAGCAAAACTTTATAGCTATAAAAGAGACTTACAAGAACATCTTATGTATTGTTTTTCCAGTTTGAAATGAATGAACTCTGAGCAAACAAAATGAAAGTGGCAATGCAGCTGGGAGCATAAAAGCATTTGGCCAGGGAAGCTCCTTTCTGCCAGGTTTTCTTCCTTCCCAAGCTTGCCCATGTAGGAGTTCATAGGTCACTTGTTGCAAATATTAACACTGTAGCTAGAACTGATTCATCATAACTGCTTAGTTTAGGGAGGAGCAAGTCACAGGATTGTATCTGTGTGTTCTATGTGGGAGTCTCGGGAGAAAGCTTGAGTAGAAGCCACATTTAGAAATAACTAAAAATGCAAAATAGACCTATTCACTTAATTCCAAGTAAGGTTAAGAGAAAGCATGCTGGCCAGCACTGTCAGTGGCCTGTTGCCAGCTTATCTCCTATTCTAGCAAGCAGCAATTTAAAGTGATCATACAATCATAGAATAGTTAGGGTTGGAAAGGACCTTAAGATCATCTAGTTCCAACCCCCCTGCCATAAGCTGGGACACCTCACACTAAACTATGCCATCCAACCTGGCCTTGAACACTGCCAGGGATGGAGCATTCAAACTTCCCTGGGCAAGCCATTCCAGTGCCTCACCACCCTCACAGGAAAGAATTTCTTCCTTAGATCC
>NDXB01000566.1:3043-23188 GCA_002631895.1 Agapornis roseicollis | reverse complement strand
AGGGGCTTGGAGCAAGCTGCTCCAGTGGAAGGGGTCCGTGCCCGTGGGAGCAGGGCTTGGAGCAGGAGGAGCTTGAAGGTCCCTTCAACCCAAACCAGGCTGGGGTTCTATGACTGAAAAGGCTCTGGCACCTCCTACCTGTGTGCACTTTTATATGCTGGTAAAGTGAGTTCCTCTGCGCAAATGTCCTGAAGCAAACTTCACACTTGAAAGGCTTGGAGCCCGTGTGGATTCTGTTGTGGTGTTTCAAGTACTCCTTAGAGGCAAAGCTCTTCCCACATGTCTCACACATGAAAGGCCTTTCCCCTGCAGCACAGGTGAGAAGGAGAACTAATGAACACAGTACTTGAAAAAGCATTCTGGACGCGTGCATGATGTTTAACAGCAATTAGATACAAACCAAGGCCATGGCAGCCTTGTAACAGGATCTGAACAGGCCACAGTGATGAGGCACAGAGAATTCCTATGAGAAACGAGCACAAACCCCTCCAAGTGCAAGGACAACCCCACCTCTCCACAGGTATGCTCACAGCACACTAAAAGCCCATGGAGATGCAGCTTGTGGTCTTCTCACCATCCCTGGAGCACTCCAGCTTGCTCCCACCACAAACCCAACACTGCATGCCTCCACCTGTGAGCAGCCCATTTCAGTCACACTTGTCTTGAAAAGCATTTGTTGGCTTATATTTCATTGTCATTTAAAGTTTTCTGCCATCTATGTGTGGTTACAAGTTACTGGCAGAGGGCAGAGCACTTTAAGATGGGTCAGTTAGGAGAGGGAAGGTACCACACAGCTCATGGATGCTCAATGTGATTCCCAGAGGAAGGACCTGTGCTCTCAAAGACTTCTCTGCAGCTCAGGATAAGCCAGAAGAGCTGTTTCATCTTCTCTATGCTAATGTTTCCAGACTTAGAAGTAAGTTTCCTCTTAAAGATTCACCTAAAAGCTTTTACTGAGGACACCTCCTTGGCTATCGAGGACTATTCAAGACAGCCTCAGCCCTCACTTCTGGCACTGAAAAGGGAACTGCTTTTCTCTTTCATCCGCTCTTTTTCCTCTCTCCACTCTGCCTATCCACCCACAGGAACCTTTCCTCAGTAAGGTTAGGGATGGGTTTTTACAACAACAACAAAGCATTTTCTGAGGGCCAAGAGCCCTCGTGGTCTCCCAGGGGCTGCCTCCTACCCGCAGCCTGTGCAGAAGCAGCCTTACCTGTGTGGCATCGTTTGTGATAGATAAGCATGTGATTCTGAGTGAACCTGGCACCACACTCATCACAGACAAAAGGTTTCTCACCAGTGTGGATTCTGAAATGAGAAAGCAACGTTAAAGCACCAGGGTCCAGCCCTTCCCTCTGCAGCACAGCACAGGCTGCCCTCGCTGGGTGGCTGCTCTCAAGGCAAACACATGCTGCACGTGGCTGCAGGAACAAGGCCCAGATCCAGACACTTCTTCAGGGTAAAAAGATATCCTTACAGGTGAAAACTGTCTATAAACCCCATATCTGGGTGCTCTAGTTTTAATTTCTGGGCCCGTGCACACGTCAGGGCTCTGCTGAATGGTGCTGCAGGAACACAGCCCACAGGGACCAGTTTTCATGGTGCTGCACATCAACAGGAGGAGCAGAAGTGTAAAAACACACACGAAAGATGAGACATCCCCACCACAGGCTGTCAGGATACACAGGACAGGACTGCACTGAGCTCCCAGCATTCAGCAAGCTCAGGGAGCAGTCACAGTGGTACACAAAGGAGGGGAAACTCCACTTAAACCCAGAAAATGACTTTTAAGCAGCACAAAGCAGTTACCTGTGGTTAGGGAAGAATATCCTGGTGGCAGGGAAAGGCCATACAGCTGCATCAGCGATTACACCACAGCAGAAGTTGGCTTTTGGGTGTGCTTTCTACCACTGGGAGTAAACCTGTGCTTTCAAAAGGGGCAGTGAAGGGAAGTGGCAGTTAAGGAACCCTTCGCCCTGCAGGACATGCCGCCTCAGAACATGCTGGCACCACCTTTACAGATCCCAGTGGTGGTACTTTGGGATGTTCCTTCTATCCTTCCCTCTCCATCCTCCCCCCAGGCTATAATCTGCACTGTGGCCACAGAGGCCTGCTTGGGTAGACCCTAAAAGCAGGTTAAAGGCCTTCACAAATAGGATTTTGCTTTGGTAAGTGTCCCTCCCATGAGCTCTCCTGTTTGCATCTCAGGCCCCTGAGTCACCCTGCAGTGTGAGCACCATCAGTGTGACTTCATCAGCTCTCCATGGGTGACTGTGGTGCTTCACTCCAGACAGTGACATGCCAGCCTGTTTCTGCTCACCCATGAGCTGTTGTCTGTGCTTAGCACCCAAACCTGGTGTTCTGCAGTTTAACACACTGCCAAACCTTTAAAGAGTGTTTCCATACCTATTGCATGACGTTATTAAGGGCAGCAAGAAAAACTTCTATGGGTACACTGGCGATAAAAGGACTTTGGCAAGGTCCCGTAAGGAGAGGCCAAGGGCAATGGCTTGAACCTGCCAGAACAGGGCAGCCTGAGCTGAGCTCTGAGGCAGAAGCTGTTCCCTGGGAGGGTGCTGAGGCGCTGGCCCAGGGTGATGGCCCAGAGAAGCTGTGGCTGCCCCATCCCTGGCAGTGCTCAAGGCCAGGTTGGACACAGGGGCTTGGAGCAAGCTGCTCCAGTGGAAGGGGTCCGTGCCCGTGGGAGCAGGGCTTGGAGCTGGAGGAGCCTGAAGGTCCCTTCAACCCAAACCATTCTATGTGAAACATCCCATTGACTCTTAATAAAGTCTCCTCCCACAGGGAAATTAACTCTGGGCTTCGACAGCAGCAGGCCTTGACCCACCACCTCTCCTTGAGCTTAAAGAGTTACAGCAACTCCCTCAACCTGGAAAGCAGAAGGGGGAGTCCCAAAGCTCTGGAAGAAAGGAAAAGCTGACACTTTCCAGGCAGGCCCATTTTACATCCCCACTTCACTTGAAGGCTCAAGGTGTGTTCCAGGGGATTCTGCTTCTCCCCCCAGAATCTAACAAGGCCCAGTTAAGTCTGTTCATACCTCATGTGGGTTTTAAGTGCAGAAGGCTGAGAAAATTTAGCCTCACACTCTGTGCACCCATAAGGCTTGTCGCCTGTATGCGTCCTTTCATGGAGCCTCAAGGCAGTTTTGGAGCTCAACCCCTTTCCACACTGTTGGCACTGATGACGCTCCCCACCACCCTCATGAACCTGGAGAATGTGCCTCTTGACGTCCTTCTTCCTCTTGAACTTCTTACCGCAGAGCTCACAAGGGAAGTGGCGCTCGCTGCTGTGGACGTGCCGCTGGTGGCTTTTGAGGTTGCAGCGGTTGGCAAAGGTCTGGCTGCAGGTCTCACACCGGTAAATGACCTCGGCTGCGATGCCATGGCTGTGCCTGATGTGCTTCAGGAAGCTTTTCTCATACAGGAATTCCTTCTGGCACGTGCTGCACTTGAAGTTGCTGCCGCGCTTCTTTTTATCCTCCTCGGATTTCTTCGGGCTTCCTTCTGCTTCCAAGTGGCCGTCGCACTCCTCGCTCTCAGGTTTGATGCTGTTCTCCCCTTGCTCCTCCTCCTCCTCCCTCTCCAGCTCACACATCTCCTGATCTTGAGGATACTTGTTTGCTTCAGCAGCAACCTCCGCGTTCTTCTGCTGCTCTCTCAGCCGCCTCGTGTATTTCTTCTTTGGGATTTCCACAAACACCTTCCTCCCAGCCAGCCTCCCACTTGCCCTTCTGATTTTGGCATAAGGAGGCTTCAGCATTTCCTTCTTTTTGTCCATTTTCTCTTTCGGTTTGGCAGCTGGAGGCTCAGGAGCCATCCCATTGCTGGGCCTGCCTGCTGGGGAACCTGGGGGATCCAGGGCACAGTCAGCCTGGCCAGCTTCTGCCACGGCTTTGGGCTCCAGCAGAACACTTGGCTGGGCAGCGCTCTCTTCCTCAGAGCTCTGTGATTCTGAGAAGTTCTGCAGCTCCAGCAGCACTGATTCCAGCATCTGCTTCTTTAATTGAAAGCAGGTTTCTGAGAGGTCCAAGCACTTGAGCTTTTCAGCTATTTCGAGCATCCGCTGCACCCTGTCCTCTTCCACTTCCACCCGGGCAGTGTAGACAAACTCAAGGAATGAGGCAAAATCAGCAACCTGGACCTCATTGAGGAACACGTTGGTCCTGGGGCCATCCATGCCCTTCTCGTTAAGGAACACCTCCTTGAAGAACTTGCTGGTTGCTGCCAGCACAGCCTTGTGAGCAACAAACTCTGCCCTGACGCCCTGGTACTCCACGCTGACCGTCACGTCGCAGAGGTGGCCCAGGAGACGCAGCTGGTGCATTTCATTCAGCAGGTTGATAGGAGAGGACTTGGACTCCAGCAACACTGCATTGCTTTCCATCTTCCTTCTCTCTGTAAAAGGCTGTTAACAACATTGTGTGTTAGCTGTTTGCACGAGGCTCATAAAACCCACAGATTTCAGCAGACAAAGTCACATCCAGACTTTTGAGAGTGCTGCACTTGACATTTCAGCACTTAGGACTTTAGAATCACAGAATCAACCAGGCTGGAAAAGCCCTTCAAGCTCACCCACTCCAACCCCAGCCCTGCCCAGGCCACCCCTGCCCCATGGCACTGAGGCCTCCTCTCCATGCTCTGTGAACTCTTGCATGGCCGGTGGCTGCAGCCCTGCCCTGGGCAGCCTCTTCCAATGCCTGAGCACCCTGGGGGCAAGGAATTGTTCCTCAGCTCCAGCTAAACCTGCCCTGGGGCAGCTTGAGCCCGGTTCCTCTTGTCCCATGCCTTGTTCCTTGGGAGCAGAGCCCAGCCCCTCCTGGCTCCATCCTCCTGTCAGGCACTTGCAGGGAGCCATCAGGTCCCCCCTGAGCCTTCTCTTCTCCATCTGAACCCCCCAGCTCCCTCAGCCCTACCCCATCACACCTGGGCTCCTGGCCCTGCTCCAGCTCCATTGCCCTTCTCTGGCCCTGCTCCAGCACCTCCATGTCTTGTAGTGAGAAGAAGCTCACTCAAGGTGCTTGAGCTTAGGAGAGCACTGTGAGAAGCACAGGTTTCAAAAGCATCACTCAACAGCTGTATCTCACAGCACGCCGCCAGTCACACACACAGCGCTCTCTGAAGTTAATTTGAGTTTAAATCTCAACCCTAATTCTGCCTGAAACACTATTAGAGCCTGTAATAGGGGCACAGCAAACAGAGGAAGATCAAAGGAAATGTGCTCATTAAGGTGGAATGAAGAAATTATTCTCCTAATCAGGCAGTAAGAGAAAGGTGAGATTAAGTACAAGTTAACCGAGCTCCTAAATAAACACTTCCTGTAACAGGCTTTGGAGATAAGCCTTTAAACAAGACTCAAATGTTTAACTGCCTCAAGCACAGCAGCTTGCACAACAGTCACAACTGGAAATGATAAAACGTCCTCAGGGTTTTCAGCTTGAAAACACTTCAGCACCCAACATGGCCAAAGCCTCTATGTCTGCAGCGCCCATCTGCAGCCTCACAAGGGCTTCAGAGTCTCTGCTGGTGCTCCGGTTGTGTGATATTTCTCAGTACTGATTTGAATTGCTCCAAAGTTCTCAACAGAGCTGAGCTTTTTCTCTTTAAAATGTGTGATTCCAGAACAAACACTATTTCTGTGAGCTGAAGATGCCCTGAGCAACATCCCCCCCCACTCAGCAGAGCTTTACTGTGCTCCTAGCAACTATACACAAACATGGTTTGAATCTGAAAAGCTTATTTCCACTTCCTTATAGTTAACTAAGGTTTGTCTTCTCTCTACAGTTGACTTGAAGCCTTTTATACATGGGACATGAACAATGTTGCTCAGAAATAGAAGTCTACAGAAATGGACAGAAATGTGAGAGTAAAAAAGCAATGTAAGTGTCCCTGCTTATGGCAGGGGGGTTGGAACTGGATGACCTTAAGGTCCTTTCCAACCTAAACTGTTCTATGATTCTAAAGAGACATGAGAATAACATTCACAGCATCAGGAAGAGATGCTACTTCTTCTCCCATAGGGCTGGAAAGTCAAATTTTCACCCATTCCAGCAGCCTGCAAGCAGACTCTCATCCCAGCACCATTTACTGTTAAAATGGCTTTGGGGAAGTCTTTTGAAGGAGCTGTACAATGGAGAGTGACAAAGCTGGAGGTCATTAGTAGCCAGGGAAAAGGAATGCTTCATGGATCTGATGCTACACAAGGCACAGAACCAGAGGGAGCCTGGCCTGAAAGGTTTACAAATAAGGCAGATCTGAGGGAAGCAGGATTATTTCCCCAGCCTCATGCAACAACCACGTGGGAGAACAGGGGACACAATCCACCACAGGCACCCAAACCCCTGCCTTAGACTCTAAAGGAAAGGATTCTCCTGAGAACCAAGAGATTCCCCTCTCTCCTATGTGCCAGCTTTTGGATCATCAGCTCAGTGAGCTGACAGGTAAAGTGTTAACATTAGCCTAACAAACTTACTTCTGCTAACACTGCTCTACCAAGCAGCTAAACCCCACGGCTACTGAGGTGCACTTACTACCCCCAGAACAAAAGACCTCAGAAGGGGGTAAGAATTGCCTGTGCTAGCTCAGAGCTCAATAAGCACCTCAAAACGTTGTCCTCTTGCAAGCAAACCCCAGTGCCACACTTTGGTTTTGACACGATTCGACTCCTGACTGAGAGGCTGACTCTTATGAACACGCATAAAAGATAATGTTTAAACTTTACCTGTTAAACTTTGCTGCACCTTGAGTATTTGAGCAAAGGCTTGGTCTAAGATAAACATGCTTTAAATCTGGTTTAAGAATGATCTGGAAATGTAACTTTTTTCCCCCAACACAAGTACTTTTCAACTCCTTCTGCTATTTCACAACTATCCATCTATTTCCCGCTGGAGCCCACAGCACAGGCTGGGGTCACGTGTAGACAAGAGTGATCCCCAGCAGGAAACAAGGGCCCAAACCACAGACTTCTCCCTCTGGGGTGAACGAGCTCTCAACCGTCCCCTGTGAGCTGAGCACAGGCACGAGTGTTATCAGCCACATTGTGCTGATCCCCTTGAGGCTGCAAAGCAGAAACCTCCTGTTCTTCCCACCAAAGTGTTTACAGAAGCAAAGGCCACTGTGAAAACAGAGCCTTCACTCCCATCCAGCTTCCCAGTTGGAATATGGGAAGCGCATATTCCCTAAGGAACATGTACAGTAAGATACGGTGTGCTGTGAAGGGTTTTACTCCTTTGGGAAGCATGCTGAGCACCAGGCTGGCAGGACACAGTCCACAGAAGCACAATATATTCATCTTTAAGAAGACAAGGGCTGAAAATCTGCAGCTGGTGCCTGCTCACCAGGACTAGGCTGCAAAACTGAGACTCAAATCAAAGCAATTAATGTATAAGGTCAGGCATGAAACACCATGGATGTGTCCCCTTCCAGAGGCAAAACTAGCTGAAAAGAGAGAAAAAGAGCCAGCTAGAGTGAACAGATTGTGGACCCCCGACCTTGCCCCTTTTCCTGCACCAGCAATCCTGCAGTCTGTGAAGAGACATCACTGCCAGGCACTGACCTGCCTCATTTAGGATCACTCCAGCCACTGAGGCTACAGTAACAGCACCACAACCACTGGTCAGCAGCAGAGGCAGCAGTTCAACCTGTGAAGGACAGCGCACTGCAGTGAACACCCGGTGTCACTGTTAGATGACGGGCTACAACACCCCATGAAGACCCTGACCCCACACCAGCCGGCTCCTGCATGGCTGGAAGGGGCATCACCACACGGATGCCCACGGCTCCCTCCTGCTCCTCAGCGGGCTTCTTCCTTGCCCTCCCCTACCTGCACAGCCCGAAGCAGCCGGCCCCGCTGCAGTCCCACCATCACGTTTCCAAGGCCGAAAGAGCGGGCAGAGCCTTGGGACGGGTAACGGGGTAACGGGGCCGGGCGGGACCTGCGGACCTTCCGCTGGGCGGATCCCCCGGGCCCCCTTCCCCAACCTTCCACAAAGGGCCCCGCAGTACACGGGAAGGCCGGGAGCGCGTCCCGCTGCCTCCCCAGACCGGACCGGCGGCGGGGCTGGCGGGCAGGGGATCACAGCGGCCACCGGAGCCGGAAAGGCCGCCGAGGGGGAGCGGGACGGAGCCGCCACAGCTCCCGGGTGAGGGCTCGCTGCAGCCGGGTGGGGAAGGACCCCTTGGGCCCGTACCCACCGGGACCGGACCGTCCCCACCGCACACCCCGCACCCATCGAACACCCCGCACCCGCCGCACTCCCCGCTCTCACCGAGCCGGGCCGGGCCGCTCCTCAGGGCTCGGGCTGCGGGCGGCGGCCGGAAGCGCTGACGCGGGTACCCCCACCCCGACAACGGCCGTTAGCGACGCGCAGGAAGTGACGTCAAAGCTGCGCGACGGGCGTTGCTAAGCAACGCGGCCTAACGGCAGCCCTCCCAAGCTGCCGGTTTGGGGGCTTTATCCTTCCCAACTGGAGGGGTTTTCCGGTCAAACCCGCGCCGATGAATGAGCCACGGGGCGGGATGAGCCATGTTTATTCCATAGGAAAGGCAGATACGTACAGCGACAGCGCCCGATGCCGTGTGACACCATCCCAGGCTTGGTTAAACCCCGTAACTCTGTACAGACCTAAACCCAACACCTTTAACGGGAATTAGGGCCCGTTCCTCTGCGAGCTCCCCCACACAGGGCTGCAGAGCCCAGCCAGGCCACGGCAGCAGACTTCTGAGGTCCTTTAGCCCTAAATAGGGTAAATCCCATTATAGATATGAAAGGGAGGGAGTGGTGTCCTCCGTGTCACCAACACCGGGGGGCACCGGGTCCCCCTCCTGAAGAGCAGCGCTGTCTGGTTTATAAAGTTTACCTTGGTCAACTGACCAGAGCTCTGGAGCACAGGCCTCAGCCACAAAGGCCCCCGCAAACGGCTCTATTTTGGACCAGTTGTGGTCCTTTTTGGTTGTCAGATCTATCACGAAGCTTCTCCAGTGAGCGTTGCGGTCATGAACCTAGGGAAATAAAAGGGGAACCATTACTGACAATGACTTCAATAACAGAACATTAAATCCAGTGCCAAACGGAATGGTGCTAGGATTAACACTGTGAGCTGAGCTCTGAATCATGGAAAGGTTTGGGTTGAAGGGACCTTCAAGCTCCTCCTGCTCCAAGCCCTGCTCCCATGGGCATGGACCCCTTCCACTGGAGCAGCTTGCTCCAAGCCCCTGTGTCCAACCTGGCCTTGAGCACTGCCAGGGATGGGGCAGCCACAGCTTCTCTGGGCCATCACCCTGTGCCAGGAAGATTCCACCCCTTTAAAGAACGAGCTCTTCCTCGGACGTTTTTAAGGTTGGATTTGCCTTATGAAGCCACTACAAGTACTTGGGAGATGAATGCTTAGACAGCCAGCAGTGGGAGCTGCTGTGCTGCTCAGGGAGGAAAACCGCACATTCAGAAATGCAGCCTTAAAAGCTGTTTTTTTAAGCTCTCTATACTTTCAAAGGAGTGTTGATCAACGTCCCAGCTCCAACCTTCATCACCAATGTGATGAAACCAGGGACTGTAGTGATAGGACGAGGGGTGATGGGTTCAAACCGAAACAGGGGAAATTGAGATTGGAGATAAGGCAGAAGCTGTTCCCTGGGAGGGTGCTGAGGCGCTGGCCCAGGGTGATGGCCCAGAGAAGCTGTGGCTGCCCCATCCCTGGCAGTGTTCATGGCCAGGTTGGACACAGGGGCTTGGAGCAAGCTGCTCCAGTGGAAGGGGTCCCTGGCCGTGGGAGCAGAGGTTGGAGCTGGAGGAGCCTGAAGGTCTCTTCCAACCCAAACCATTCCATGATTCTACGATCCCTCCTTAAGACAAAAGCCTTGTCCCGGTAGTTCGCCTCACTACAGCCTTGCTGCCTGCCACAGAGGAGCCGAGGGCCGCGTACCGAGACGTGTCTGCGCAGGGTGGACATGTCCGTGAAGGTCCTCTCGCAGGCTCGGCACTTGTAGGGCTTCTCGCCGGTGTGGATGCGCTGGTGGCGGCGCAGCGCGCCCTGCTGGGTGAACGCCTTCCCGCACTGCTCGCAGAAATAGGGCCGCGTCTCTGGAAGGACGAAGAGCAGCGTCAGGATAAAAAGCATGAAGAGCTTCTAAGGGTTCAATACTGAGCAAGGGTGGGGATGGAAACGAGCTGGAGGCCATAGGCTGTGATCAATGGAAAGCATAAGAACTGCTCTCCCATCTTACAAACGCAATAGCAGGAACCACAGCTGCCCCCTGCTCCAACATCCTTCCTCAGCAAAAACCAGGCCTCAACAAGCATCATTCACACAAGCACAAGTGTGATGGGGAAGAGCTGAGGGAGTTGGGGGGTTCAGATGGAGAAGAGAAGGCTCAGAGGGGACCTGATGGCTCCCTCCAAGTGCCTGACAGGAGGATGGAGCCAGGAGGGGCTGGGCTCTGCTCCCAGGGAACAAGGCATGGGACAAGAGGAACCGGGCTCAAGCTGCCCCAGGGCAGGTTTAGCTGGAGCTGAGGAACAATTCCTTGCCCCCAGGGTGCTCAGGCATTGGAAGAGGCTGCCCAGGGCAGGGCTGCAGGCACCGGCCCTGCAAGGGTTCACAGAGCGTGGAGAGGAGGCCTCAGTGCCATGGGACAGGGGTGGCCTGGGCAGGGCTGGGGGAAGGGTTGGACTGGATGAGCTTAAAGGTCCTGCTTGATTTGATGATACAAGATATATGTATGATATAAAGGCAGTTGTGGAATAAAATGCCACCATCCAACCTGGGAAGACCCAGGCTTCCAGTGCCATTTACTTTTCCATCCCTGAACCATTTGCTTCATTACCTGCATGGACGTTACTGTGCTGGGCCAGGGAGGCCCTCAGCCCAAACGTCTTCCCACACACCCCGCACTTGTAGGGTTTGGCTCCCAGGTGGCATCTCTTATGGCACTTCAGGTATTCGTTGGTGGCAAAATGTTTTCCACACACGTCACATTTGAAGAGGCGCTCTCCTGAGGCATGAGGAAAAGGCATTCTGAACTCCTGCAGCTGAGGTTAGTGCTTCAGAGTTGGGTTTTAAATGGCTTTCTATGCCTACTTCCTTCTTCAAACCCCTACCAGGGATCTCTAGCAGAGCAAAGGGAGGCGATGGGAGAAAAGAGTTGGAAGGAACAGAAGTATTTAGCACCTACCTGTGTGGGTCCTTTTGTGGCCAGTGAGTTTCCCTTTGTCAGCAAAGCAAGCTCCACAGTCCTCACAGATATATGGCTTTTCCCCTGTATGGGACCTACATGAAGAGAGACACAAGGGGCAACAAATTAGCTCTAGTAGCATATTCTTAGAATACTCCATTTGAAATTGTATCCTGCACACTTCATTTTTTCAGTGCAGTGGGGAAAAACTCACTCATGAGACAGAATGTTTAAAACAAGGATGGGTGCTATAACAAAGCACTAAACCTCCCACCTGAGTTTCACCTTATCCTCACTCAGGCACTACAAACCCACCTCTCTCCCTCACAAGTTACACCTGACAGGATTGGCACCAGAAGGGAGGCAGCAGGGATGACAAGCTGCTGCTGTGCAGGAGACTGAACGCACTTCCAGAGTGTCCCCAGCACAACGCCAGCAGCAGATCCCCTGCGATACTGTGGGCCATGTTCATGGCTCCTGTGCTGCTGCAGCACCGTGCCCTCCAGGCTGCAAGCTCTAACTGCAAGGATACTCCTGGGTTTTAGGCAAAAGGCACTAAGGACAGGCAGGCAAACAGTGCTCCTGCACACATGCTGCACGTCTGACTTTAGCTCAAATCGGAGAGTCTGAGCCTACGTTTTGGTCTAACACTGTGCTGAGTCCCCTTATTCCAAGCCAAACAGCAGGATGTGCAAACACACATCTCATTTGGAGTTGTCAGGCAAGATGCTGCTAATTGAGACAGCAGCTACCCAACTCAAACCCCATGGGGGACTGTTCAGTTGCAGTCACACCGTGTCCTACAGGTGGCACATCTCTGCTGTGTTCCAGCTGACAGATTAGCCAAACATTTCAGATGCCTACAAGAAACCTGGAGAGGGGCTTGGGACAAGGGCCTGTAGGGCCAGGCCAAGGGCAATGGCTTGAACCTGCCCCAACAGGGCAGCCTGAGCTGAGCTCTGAGGCAGAAGCTGTTCCCTGGGAGGGTGCTGAGGCGCTGGCCCAGGGTGATGGCCCAGAGAAGCTGTGGCTGCCCCATCCCTGGCAGTGCTCAAGGCCAGGTTGGGCACAGGGGCTTGGAGCAAGCTGCTCCAGTGGAAGGGGTCCGTGCCCGTGGGAGCAGGGGTTGGAGCTGGAGGAGCTTGAAGGTCCCTTCAACCCAAACCATTCCATGATTCCATGTCCTGCTGGTCCTGAATCACTACTTTTTAAACCCCTTAGGAGACAGAAACAAGCTGCAGACTCCACTGCATGGAGCCACAGTCTCCAGTAATGGGATTTCCCTCTCGTAGCTGAGCTCTCCAACATTTAACCTCCTCTTCTAAACTGTGCTCCCCACTTGGAAAAAGTTTAGGAATTCCATGGGATGATTCAGCCCCTCCCAGGAGAGGACACAGGGAACAGAGACAACACCAGAGAGCAATTCATCCAGTCTAATGACTACAGAGGGAATCCAGATGTGAACACCAGCTTCTGTGCTGCACGCCAGAAGTGAAATCCCACACTGAGTGACTTGCTCAGTGTCACACAGGGGGAGCAGAGCTCAGCACTGGGATCTCTGAGGTCAGTGACTTGCTCAGTGTCACACAGGGGGAGCAGAGCTCAGCACTGGGATCTCTGAGGTCCCTTACTTACTCTACCTTACTTCTAATCACTGCAGGCCATCATCTCCTTGTGAAGGCTGACTCCAATGACTGCCTTTTGCTCACCAGTTTGCCTGGGGCACTCATTCCCAAACCCCTGCCCAAAGTGATGCAACGGCCAGATGCTGACACTGCCTTTACGTAAGAGAATTAATCACAGATCCTATAGGACAAAATGTGAGGAGAATGAGTTGGAACTCAGGAAGAGATGAAGCATGCAGGAAGCAGCAACAGGAGCAGGGGTGCTGCAGGCTGACCTGGTGTGGATCTTCAGCTGCGATGGCTGAGTGAACCTGGAGTGACAAATGCTACATTCATAAGGTTTTTCTCCCGTGTGTGTCCGCATGTGGAACACGAGGGCTGTCCTGGAGCTCAGGATCTTCCCACAGACGGAGCAGAGCGGGCGCTTGACTCTGCCTTCGTGCTTCCGCATGGAATGTGTCCTCACATCCCGCTTCCTTTTGAAAGTGGCGTTGCAGAGGCTGCAGGCAAACTGCCTCTCCTCAGTGTGGACACAGGCCCGGTGCTCCTTCCAGCTGTTGTAACTGGCAAAGGACTTGCTGCAGATGTCACACTGGTACACCTTACCTGGCAGGCACTGGTGGACATCCCTGCAGTGATCCACGTACTTCTTCCGGGATACAAACTGCTCCTTGCACTTCTCACACCGGATCACATAAGCAGATTTCTTCTGCATCCTGCTTTTATTTACCTTCTTTACCTTAAACTCTTCATCTGATTCATGTTCCTCGCCATCCTTCTCGTTAGGATATTCATCCTCCTCAGTACAGACCTCGTTGTCTCTGCTATCATCAGCTTCTGAGTCCCCCACATCATCATCTACCACCTCCTCGCCCTTCACACTCATTTCACCTTCATCTTCACCCACGTCTTCACACCTTGCTTCACCTTCCTCACACTTCTGCTTCTGTTCTTGCTCACTGCTACAGTCTGCTCCAGCAGCAGATGAACACCCAGGTTCCTCCTCACCACTCGTGGTCTCTTCATGCCTCACGCTTTCACGCTCTGATGTCCCAGCCCATGTCTCTCTGTCAGGACCTCTGTCAGAGCTCACAGGGTCTGGCTGATGCTCAGGTGGCACCACCATCCAATAGACAGGCACAAGCTGCCTCTGCTGCCCAGCCTCGTGGGTTTTCCTGCAAGACAAACAAAGCACAGAGCACAACTTCAGTGAGTTTCATTGTTTCAGCTCAGACATGTTTGCCTTGGAGGAAGAGTCGTTTCCTTTTCATTGTTCTTCAAACCATTTGAGATATTACAGCATGTTTGGAGAGCCAAAAAAATAGGGAAACTTTGGGCAGAGTTGGAGCAGGGAATCAAAGAGAATTACAATATCTCAGTTCATAGAATCCCAGCCTGGTTTGGTTTGAAAGGACCTTAAGATCACCCAGTTCCAACCCCCTGCCATGGGCAAGGATACCTCATACCAGACCATGCTATCCAAGCCCTGTGTCCAACCTGGCCTTGAGCACTGCCAGGGATGGGGCAGCCACAGCTTCTCTGGGCCATCACCCTGTGCCAGCGCCTCAGCACCCTCCCAGGGAACAGCTTCTGCCTTATCTCCAACCTGCACTTCCCTGTTTAAGTTGCTTTAACACCGCTATGGAGGAACAAACCAGACTCCCTTGTAAGCCAAACAGGTAACTGCATATTGCTACTCAGACAGCAGAACAAGCTGTCTCACCACACTCACAACCCACCTGGAATGTTTTCCCTACTACTGGACTGAACTACAAACAGATTTTGACATATTTCAAAGGGAAGCTGAGCACCAGCTACCTCCTGTCCCCCACAGGCAGGCTATGGGGTATGGAGCTGTTTGACATCTACAGTGGCTTTCTGCAATTCTGGAAGCTACAGTGCAATTCCAACACCTTGTTTTCAGTCAGGCAGTGCTCACTAAGCCTGTCTGGATGCTCTGAGCACCCAGGAAAATGGCACAAAGGGCCTGGGGCCCACAAACACTCCACTAAAAAGCACCACAGTGCCCTAAACACACCTCTGCTCTGCAGCCAGGCTGGGAGAGCTGGGCTGGGGCAGCCTGGGGAAGAGAAGGCTCCTGAAGGGGAGACCTGAGAGCAGCTCCAGGGCCTAAAGGGGCTGCAAGGAACCTGGAGAGGGGCTTGGGACAAGGGCCTGTAGGGCCAGGCCAGGGGCAATGGCTTGAACCTGCCAGAACAGGGCAGCCTGAGCTGAGCTCTGAGGCAGAAGCTGTTCCCTGGGAGGGTGCTGAGGCGCTGGCCCAGGGGGATGGCCCAGAGAAGCTGTGGCTGCCCCATCCCTGGCAGTGCTCAAGGCCAGGTTGGACACAGGGGCTTGGAGCAAGCTGCTCCAGTGGAAGGGGTCCGTGCCCGTGGGAGCAGGGGTTGGAGCTGGAGGAGCTTGAAGGTCCCTTCAACCCAAACCAGGCTGGGATTCTATGAAATGGGGATTCTCTTGTGCATGTTAAACAGATGATCATTCAGATGATCATTCTTTTCATTCTTTTCAGGCTCCCATTTAAAACCCCACATCTGAAGTGTCCAGAATCACGCCCAAGTTCTGATTGCACAAGTCCCCTTTGATTCAATGGGAAACATTCCCCTAAATTCCCAGTCTGGGGGACCTCAATCCAGTAATCTGGACTGAGAACTGGATGAGGTCAATGGGAAAAAATCTGTCCCGATTTCAACACACTTCTGATCACATCCAAGGAAGTCTGGAATTAAAGCAGGGAGGACTTTGGGAACGCTGTTACCCTGTTGCTCAGGGGGAAAACACACATTCCTACCAACCCACCCCCCCACCCACAGGGAATGCTGTACCTTACATGAGCACTGTAAGCAGACCTGTGAGCAAAGCTGGTGGGGCAGTGCTCGCACTTGTAGGGCTTCTCCCTGGTGTGTGTTCGCATGTGGACTCTCAGGGCACACTTGGAGCTGACGACCTTGTCACAGCACGGGCAGGCCTGGGCACGCTGCTGCTGCCCGGGCACCCTGTGCACGTGGTCGCTTGTGGCCTTCTGGCGCTTAAACCTCTTGTTACAGAACAGGCAGGAGAAGCCTCGCTCGTGGCCATGAGCAGTGAGGTGGTGCTGCCGGAGGCTCTGGGGAGTGGGGAAGAGCTGCTTACACCTGCTACAGCTGTACTTGATGGCTGGGTTTGGGTTGTGCTTGAGGTCCATGTGGGACTGGCGCTGCTCGGTGACCCGGAGCGACTCGGTGCACTGCTCACACGCCATCTGCGGCAGCGCCTTCGCCACGCGCCGCGGGGGCTTCCTCCATCCTGGCTTAGGGGCAAGCTTGGAACTCAACCTGTTCTCCTGCTCCCACTGCTCAGACAGAGTGTTCTTCATGAGCACACAGGCTTCCCCTGCCTCGGCCTGGCTCAGGAGGGAACCACTGCTCTTGTTTTGCAGACTAACGACATCCACGCTGAGTCTGCTCCTGGGTCCTGCCTGGTTACACCTCGGTAGCTTTGCCACCCTGGGTTTCGGGTCTGGAAAAGCCATGTCCCCTTGCTCCAGGCTTGCTGGTTGCCCTTCAATGAGTTCATAGCCAGCCAGCAGCTTTTTATGCTTCTGCCTATCCCACAGTTTCCTCTGCACAGGTATTGCCATGACTTGGGAAGAGTTACTCAGCTTGAGACTCTCCTCCAGCTGGACGCATGGCCACTGCGGCCCCCCACTCTCTGTGCACAGCTGGCCTTTAAGGTGAAGGCTCAGATCCAAGCCCTTCCTGCCCTCTGCTTTCACCTCCTCACAAATGTCAAGCAAATCCTTGCATTCGAGTCTTTCAGCTATTTCTTTCATCCGGTGCAGCTTTTCTGCCTCAATCTCCACTTCTGCGGTGTAAATGAACTCCAGGAAGGAGGTGAACTCCTCCGTGTAAATGTCCTGCAGAGTCACCGTGCAGTTCTTGCTGTCCAGCATCTCATCGTGCAGGAAAAGCCCCTTGAAATAGTTGCTGGAAGCTGCCAGGACAGCTTTGTGCACCAGGAACTCCTCCTGAATTCCCAGGTGCTGTGTGTGAACCGTCACATCACAGAGGTGACCGAACTGGTACAGGGAGTGCAGAGCCCGCAGGAGGTTGGGAGCCGCGACTTTGGATTTCATTCGAATTTTCTTCTTCTCCATCCTGCCAGGAAAAAACCAGACAAGGTTTGGATGCTCAGGCTCCTATTCCACGAGCACTGATGTACAACAACATCGGGTCCCTGCCTGTGACAGGGGTTGGGACTGGATGAGCTTTAAGGTCCCTTCAACCCAAACCGCTTGGATTCTGTGATCATGCACTTCAGAAAAGCTCAGTGGAGATCCATGTCCTAATTCCTTACCTAGGAGACACGGTGAAGACCTCAAGGTTACTTCTATCAATGCAACCATCACCAGCAAACACATTTGGTTTATGACAGGCACAGACTGAGATTTGCACTCCAGGATAACCCTTCAGAGGGAATATTCTGTAGCCCAGTAATGAAATACAAGCAACGCGATTGACTCAGCTTAATACTAAACCATTCTTCACCAGGCACTTTTCAACAGTAGCAGTCACAACAGTTTAGAGTGGAAACAAGGATCTTTCCCCACCCTTCTAGCAGCACAGGGTAAGTGAAGCATAGCAAGCTGCTTCCCTTGTGATGGATTCCAGGCTGGTGTTGAAACAGAGCCATGTTTTCACAGTCACACCAGGCTCCCCTCCTGCGCCAGGCAGCCCCTCGGGCCAAAGCAGGGGAAGAGATCTTTGGATCTGGTTCAATTCTGTCTCTGCTCTAATTCCCCACGTTCACAATCAGACCTGGGGGTTAATAACACCAGTTGGCAAACTTCTATTGCGTTTGGCTACTTAAATAATACCCAGGGACAAACCAGAGCTAGAAATAGCTCTGCTATTTTTGAGGAGGTAACAGCGGTTTCTTTGCACAATATTCCAGCACTGCTCCTTCCCATCTGACAGGCAGAGGGCTCAGAAGTTTTCTGATGCTTTCACAAAGAACCATATGTCTTTCCCCACCAGCTCCAGAGACAGACACCAGCAATTCTGACAGTAAATCCAATGCCTGAGAACTCGGTGGCTTCCCTGTCTCAACCTGCACGCATCTGCACTGCTGCCACACGAAGTCTCCTTTCCCTTTGCCATAGGCCTTCAGATGCTCTGCTCCAATCCTCTAAGCTGCTACTCCTGATCTAGCCTAGTTTTGAAATGCCTATTGCTTAGCACATGCTTACAGCAGCTTTGTAACCCGGGGAAGAACATCAGGCCAAAATAAACAGAGGAATCAGGTTGTTATTGCTTCAAGGCTCTGTCTAAGCTTGGCTCGCTGTGCTTCCCTCACTGCAATAATGGTTGGCAGAAAACAACACCCAATTCTACTTTCACTTCTGATCTAAATTATGTTTGACATTCTATTAAATACATTCCTGGCAGATAGAAACTGTCTGATTAAGAAGACAAATGCATCTTCAACATAAAGTACCAGGAAGTGGAATACAATACATAGCCTGGAGTGAAGAGGTTTCAATAGCAAGCCTAAGAGATAGCTTTGAGAATCTTCTTCCTGTTGCAAGCTACTACAGCAAGCACCAGGAGGATAAGCATCTTCTAATGGAGTCATTCAATGCTTGTGACACCCCAAAGGATGGTTTAAAAGCTGCATGTAAAGGTTTAAACTGATTTTCCTCTGACCCTATTAAGCACCACTGGAGCGAGCAGAGCTGTGCTCACAGGAAACACACATTTTACTGCATCAGAAAACGCAAGTTTGAGTGATGCAGAACCCCCAGTATTTGTACTTAATTTGGGGGTTGATCCTGTGCACTCGATGCGCTCCGGTGAGAGGTGCCACCCCAACCCACAGGCCTGTGCGGGCTATCAGCCTTCTCCCCTTGCTGGTGTAGACCCTCCTTGCTCTGCACTCCTCACCGCCACAGAAGCCAGAGGGAAAACCAGGGAAAACCAAAGCATTACTACAGGAACAACAGCTGGGAAAAGTGAACACAAAGCAGGTTTGAAACATCCCACAGAAGCCAGACACTGAGGATGTGCAAAACAGCACAGCCAGACCCCTACAGCCATGCAGTAACTACCACGGCCTCTGCCTTACCAGTTCTGGCCTGGAAAGGCTCCCAGCTACTCCTTACCAACAACCACCACCTCCACAGAGACATAACCCCACCAGCTCCTACAGCACACTTGCAGGCAAAAGCACAGATCTAGAGGCTAATACCTATATCCAGCCCACAGATTCACAACAGCTTCTACTTATCTGTTCCCAGCTTGTCCTGCTTAATGGTTTCCAACAGGATACCCTTCCTCATCCCTGTGCAGGACTGACCCTGGGCTGAGCTGCTCACCCACTAGCAGTGCTTACAGAAATCAATGAGCACAGCACGTGCTAATTTCCTCCTGCTCCTCTTTAAGATCCCCATCTCTGATAAATACTCGATACCCACTCCCCTGTGAGCTCTGCTGAAGTGAGTATCTGATACTAAGCCAAACAGAGCAGTAGGTTCCAACATCACCTCTTTCGTTCAGCTGGTTCTAGATTAAATCAGTCTGCAATGCCTTGCCAATGAAAAATGCCACAAATCAATCAAGTCTCACTGGTTCTTTTTCTTCAGGAGCAAGGAGACTGTGCTTGTTGTTCCCATTTGGAGAGGAAATTGAGCTTTAGCTTTCTGAAGTGCTGTGGAATACAGTTTGTTTTCCCATGTTTTACAGTTTCATGAGGTTGAGTCAAACACAGGCTGTAAACCACTGTGTAAGATTATTATTCCCCCCAACAGAAAGCCCAGCTAATAGATTTCCAAGTGTTTGCCTTTCCCTCTGGGCGTGAGGAAGCAGTCCAGTGAAATAGGAAAGCTATTTAAGTCCTTACTCTTTGCACTTCATTAACACCTAATGACAGGAGAAGATCCCTGAGGAATTCCCATCTGCAGCAATGGGAATGCAGGTGACAAATGTCACAGTAAATCACCCACTTACTGAATCAAAGGACATAGTTTGTTCTAATTAAAGGTTCATGTTGGCTTGAAATGACCACCAGTAACTGAAGGGTTGAAGGAGCTGATCCTGCCCCTCTGCTCTGCTCTGGTGAGACCTCACCTGGAGCATTGTGTGCAGTTCTGGTGTCCTCAACATCAAAAGGACATGGAGCTGTTGGAACAAGTCCAGAGGAGGCCACGAGGATGAGCAGGGACTGGAGCATCTCCCATACGAAGACAGGCTGGGAAAGTTGGGGCTGTTCAGCCTGGGGAAGAGAAGGCTGCGTGGAGACCTCAGAGCAGCTTCCAGTGTCTGAAGGGGGCCTATAGGGATGCT
>NDXB01000564.1:0-10810 GCA_002631895.1 Agapornis roseicollis | reverse complement strand
TTAAATTACTTTTTTTTTTTTTTTTTACAGTTCTAGAGGGTTAAGTATTGTCTATAATATAAATATTTTAAACTCTACAATAAATGTATATACTTCATTTTATCCTGATTTTGTTGTATGCTTTGTCAATCTAAATGGAAGAATACTGTGAGTACTGAAAGCACTATACAGTTGAAATGAACTAGTGTGCTGTATAAAGAGCTCATCTGGGGAAGAAAAGATAATCATTGCTGTAAGTATTGATAATGACATCTAATGCTTATAATTACAGCAGCTAATTCTAGGTTTCTAACAATAAAAGGAAAATCACTGCCATGCAAGACAACTCATGCAACTCATCATTCCTTTACAGCTTACTTGCAGGCAACAGTTTTCTTTATTATAATAGTAAAAATACAAAAGAGATTAGATAAAGGTCAAAAGCACTCAGAATTTAATTATCTGGCTCAAATGTCACGGTTTTAAAAGGATCAATGACCTTATTCCTTGTTGGATGTTCTACCTCATGCCACTCAGATAATCCCAACTAATTTTGTGCACTTAGTTTAGGTGTTTAAAACAGGATATAAAGAGCAGTATATGCTTATTTTATGAAAAATGTTTCTCGAGGGAATTATTCAGTTCCCTTAAAATCTGAATTTTCCTCTGACAGGATGTGTCCACTCACTGTAAAGGACTGCAGATGTTACCTCGTAGTAAGTGGAGGAGATGTGAGATTATCAGATTTATCTGTATCAGATGGCACAGGATGACAAGACACACCAGCCAGCTTGATTGCTTTGCTTAGCTCAAAACTTTGTGTTGTCTTTGTAAGTAAACTTAATGATGAATTTCCTGTGTTTGTAATATATTGGTTCAAGGAAAATGAAATACCCTTATGATTTCTTTTTTTTTTTTTTTTTTTAACAACCATAAGAGCTGATATATATTTTCAGTCTTAATCTCAATATAATGAAATTTTATGCTTGGATTATATTTAAATATGTATCAATAAATGCACATTTTAAAATGTATTTTTATCCCTATATTACAAATCTTTCTGCTTCTGAAGAAATAAAGCAGCAGGAACTGACTTTCAGTGAGGTAAATTAAGATAAATAGAATTGTTATATAAATCTGGATGATATAAAAGCTGCATAAGAGAAGCCTGTTGTAAAGTCTAAGTGGAGGTAGAAAAATTTTAGTTACAGTATTAAGGTATTAAAGAATAAAGCACAACCATGTAAGTGAAATAAAATTATATAATCAACTGTATATTGAATGTTCAATACAAAAATCAAGCATATTATGTTGAAGCAATTCTTTCTATCCTTGTCTTCAAATATAACATTTTTTCCCAGCTAATGACTACATGTCAATAAATAACTACATAACACTGAGGGATAATCTGTACTACCTTTGTTGGTTTCTGAAAAGATGTATGGTATTATATTTTAAGTAAAAATCTTCAGGACTATGATCGGTGCCATGCAAGAAAATACATCTACAAGAGAAGTGCAGTTATAAGAGGAATTGCAGTTTTTTAGGCTACGCAACTGAAGGCTAATCACACTAAACACAAAGATCTGTGGCAACCCAAGAAACATTCTGGGCAGAGGAACCACAGTAAAATCTTCAGGGCAAACAGAGCACCATGACTTGGCAGGCCCTGAAACTGTCCATGCCCCTAATTTATGAGGGTCCCTAAAATCCAAAATTAGGTGAGATGAAGTCAAATGCAGGATTTAAAAATCTATCTGATCTGGATTCACAAGCATTGAACTGTCTTAACAATGAATGAGGACCTCTGCAGGAGGATGGTCAGGCCCTTGTCTCACCCTGGAAGGAGCTGGTAGGAGAGATTTTCTCCACAGGTCACCTTGCAGACTGAAGAGTTTGCTGCCTAAAAGGATATGTGGTATCCCACTTCCCTGGGGTGCCAGGGAAAAGCATTTAGGCACTGTGTAAACATTCTTATTGGGTGTTTTAAGGGGACTGTGGAAATACACAAGGCTTACTCTAGAGTGTTTAAAGGAAGGGCTAAGGCAGGGAAAGGGAAGCATAGGAGTGGACCAGGGAGAATTTAGTGTTGTTAAAAATAGGGGGAAGAGTATAAAGGTGGCCAGCTAGGTCTAAATGCATTGCTGGTCTGTAAGCTTGTCTTGCTGTGCCCTGTGCTTGACCATTGCAGTCTGTGCTATATTCCTATTAAATCGTATTTCTAGCTATCTTTTCTGTGGGTGCACTCTCTGTTCTAAGTGGTGAAAATGAACAAATTTAAAGAGAAACTACCCAGCAAACAGGATCACAGGTCTGACTACAAGCAAACTGGATTGGGTCTGTGAACCTGAGGGGCTTGTAGGTCCAAAAGGCAATTGGAGAGGAGAAAGGGTTAGGGTTGGCACCTGGACAGCTTGAATGTCTAAACTACTTCAGTGAAGACTAAACACCTTCAGCACTCATAAGCTGGAGGGGAGGAAGGTGATCAGGTTGAATGGGCTGCTGACTTCATGTGAGTGCTGTGTACTTATGTAGGTGCTGGTAAAGGCAATGTTTTCCATCTGTGTGGTTGGTCACTTGTGCATTTTGTGTGTGTGAGCATCTATTAGGATGCTCAGTTTCTGACTGGCTTACTGGCTGGAGCTGGGAACAGGGAACCACAGCAGCCTCATATCTGCTAGTCTGGGAAAGGAGGAACACCTTCTGGCCCACCAAATTCAGCAGCCTCTAATTCCTGGTGGATGTCTGTGAGTTAAATCTAGTATTTTTCTTCAGAGTAAACATGTTGCTTTGAAAACAGGAAATGTTTCTTCTTGGCAGAAGTATACATTTGCTACTGTGTGCCATATAGAAACAAATGGTCCCTGTCCATAGGAATATTGCCATTAGGAAAAGAGACTGTTGGAGTAAAGGCATGTAGAACTGCTGTGTGTGTCCATTGCAAAAAAATGCAGTGAGGGGAGCAGAGGAGAGGGGAGAGGAGGAGAGAAAAAGGGAAGGGAGAGGAGAAGAGAGGAGGGGAGGGGAGGGAGAGGACAAGAAGGAAAGGGCAGGGCAGGGCAGGGGAGGGAGAGGACAGGAAGGAAAGGGGAGGGGAGGAAAGGAGGAGCTCTAGAGAAACTTATCCAGCTTCTACAATGTGTTACTTTCTTGGCAATAAGCTTTCCGAACAGTTTAACTTAGATGCATTTGACTTCATTTTATATTTACATATTTATCTTTCTACCATGTCACAAAGAGAGAAGAATTTCAGAGAAGGAAATAAACATTACAGCTGGAACATTACTGAATTCTCTCTAGGGGATTAAGAATGAAGTTACCATATACCTACAGAACTTGCTATTTTAAGATATTATATGTTTCATTTGCCTGACTTCTATGTTCTCACCAAATAGCCCTGCTACAAAGTAGTTTTCTAAGTATGACCTCCCTATCTTTTGGTGTGAGATGTGCAAATTTTAAACCATTTCAAAGACTCCTTTTATATTAAACTCTCTGAATATGGAAAATCTCAGAAGGACATTAGACATTAATGGCAATAAAAGCAGTGAAGCAGAAAATGACTGTCACTCTGACAAAGCAATACATGAAACTTGGTAACCTACAATATCTTATTCATTATGTACGCAACCTCAAAGGTTTATGCAACATGTCATAGGCAAATAGAAATAACAGCAGCATTAGTAACATAAAGTAGCGTAGGGAGCAGAAGGTCACCATCTGTTTCTCCAGGCACTGACAAAGGCCAGTAATGATCTAATTCTACACCTCCCTGACTTGCTATCACTTGAAACCACTGACAGCTTGGTAGGCAAAACAACTAAAAAGTAATCAAGAAGTAATCAGTTGAAGTTGTGAATGTTCCACCCCTGGCAGTGTTCAAGGCCAGGTTGGACAGAGCCTTGAGTGACATAGTTTACTGGGAAGTGTCCCTGTCCATGGCAGGGGGACTAGAACTAGATTATCTTAAGGTCCTTTCCAACCGTAACTATTCTATGACTCTATAATCAGAACAATATTAGGATTGGGGTTTAGGTGTTTGCTTGTTTAAATCTTTTCTTAAATGCCCTTGAGACTGCTTTGAATAGTCATGCTCCTCTTTGTAGCAGTGTTATTGTCCTCTCTGTTTGGAGATTATGGCTTCAGTCCTCCACAGTGAGGAAAGCCCTATTTGGAATAAAAGTTCCAACCAGGGAACTAAGGACTGAATTAATTGTAAAGCATGGACATAAGCATCTGTTAAATTTTGAAAAGAAAACTACTCTGCTGGCATTTAGTGATCCTCTTAGTACACGGGAATGGCTTTCCTTTCTGCCTTTCTTGCTGGGGAGTTTGAGAAGGAAGCTGAGAAAAGCCCCCATTAGACTTTGAAAATATCTCCACTTGATTCTCTGATCATGACTTAAACATAAGTTTTATCTCCCATATGCTGAAGCTTACTTTCATTAGAAACAGGTAACCCAAAAATCTGTGTCTAGTCAATTAAGAGAGAGGCAAAATCACTGTTATGAGCACTTTTAGGTTCTTCTTTCCAATCTGGAACTAAAACCTTACTAAATTTTTTTATTGCCTGTGGTTCTAGTTAAAACAGATTGCATTACTGGGGAGACATATATATATATATATTCATCTTAATGACTGCATTTCTGTGTATGTATGTTCATATATAATGCAAATAATGCAAATAATTTCTGATTTAACTCTGCTTCTGTTGAGATGCATCAGTTGTGGGTACTTTCATTCATAGAAAATAAAAAATAAGAAAAAAAAATCCAAAGATTAGCTTCATATTCTTAAAGCTTGAGATGGTTTCTGTTCATGCAGAATGGGGAAAAAAGACCTGCAAGATTTGGACTTGTAGTCTTCAAACTGGAAAAAGTTACACAGTAATTGTCTTGGTAGCATGTGAAGACTCTTCTTTCAGAAAGGATGTTGCTTTTCTTAAATAGATGTATACTTATTTACAAGACTCTAGGAAATCTTCTACCTTACTTGAATCGGTGTAAGAGTCACATTTGTGCAACACTAATGGAGCAGATGAGTGTTGGTCTTGCTAGTAGATGTACAGTTTCTGTTGAAGTTGTATAAGTAAGATGGTTTTTCTCTGCCGTATTACAAAAATATTTTGAATTTTTCTAATAACAAAAGCTTCCATTCTATTAAGTTATAAGCATGAGTATGAAAGAAGAAAGTTAAACTGATAGCCCTTTAAAAGAACAAAACTGTATCAGTGAATAATTCATATGTATTTTTTGAAAGGAAATATTAGCATTTGCTATTTTGCTTAGGCAGTGATTAATATGAGCCTCTCTGAGTATGGGATTTGCCCTGAATTGCTTGCAAAATGCTGACATTGTGAGACTATAAGAAACATTTGATCAGATATGGAGCTGAGAAAAAGCTTAGATTTGCTTTTAAAGTGTTCAGCTTGCCCTAGTTTCAGTCTGCTTTGTTTCTTTTCTGTATGTTTGTCTACATGTTTTTAACCTAAAACTGTATTGGTTAGTTTTTTTACCAAATAAAAGTAATCTATTCTCACCGCAGTAATTAATGGGACAAAGAAAAATTGGAAGTCTTTGTTAGCTCTTTACTTTCTTGTTAACCTTGAAGAGTTTTAAGCAGTCATTTTGCTTCTAAAGAAGGATTTATGAAATAATGTTTATTAACTGAGATTCCTAAAGGAAATAGTTTGTTTTGAATAAATAATATAATGTTTCAATTGTCTTTATCCTTACAGGTTTGCTAAATCATAGTATTTTCAGGTTTTGCTAATTTATAGATGAATAAAAAAACATACCCTCTACTCTTAAATAAAAGTTGCAAAGGGTTTTGATAGCTAAATGCAGTTAGTAATTTTGAAAAATACTTCTGTGAGTAGCAAAATGACATGAATTTAGAAGCACAGAATCCCTATGTCAAAGAGCTTTTACCAAATCAATCACTAGCTCCAACTCAGTGCTGAGAAATGGGTAAATTTCCTGAAAACACACACTTCCATATATATATTCACATATTTATTTATGCTTTTGATAATTATCACTATCATATAATAACTATCTGTAGGAAAAAAATCACTGTCAGATATATGAAAAGCTAAATCAGGTTCACAGTCAAACCCTTTTTTTATCTTGCCTTGCTTTACTTCACTTGCCTTCCCTTGCCTCACCTCCTCTCCTGCCATCAGGATCACTGATATTTCCCACCAGAAGTCAATAAAGGCTGTCAATCAACCTTTCTTTATAAAGAAGCATAACATAGTATTACAAGTGAAGTTCTGTTGGAGTACAGTGGGCATTGTGGCTCATTTTCTCTGTGAAAAGGTTGTCCATGACTTAATTGACAAGATGTAAAAGAAGCAACAAGTAATAGAATGATTATTCATACTAATTACACTTACTCATCAACCATTATTTCGAGTTACTACAGAGAGATTAAGTATCCTTGCCTGTAGATCTGGAGAGTAAAATTATTAATTTTTTTTTTTAGTATCACTTAATACTGAACTTCTTCATTTTAAGATAGGTGAAGGGAAATAAGAAGAAACCAGTGAGACATAATAAGCTATTTAACTTTGTCTATGCAACTAATGGAGGGACAGATTCTTGAGCAGGGTGGTTTACATGCATAATATATAAGGCTGGCTTCCCCAGCACAGACTAGCTGTCTACATTACATGGTTCTTGGCCTTGTTTCTCACCCAGTGGTGGAATCAAGGTTAAATGGCATTTTTCATGTGACTGCTTGTTCATAAACATATTTTTTCCTAAGTTAAAAGTATCTGAAATAATCAAGGGCTTTGTGAGAGCTTTCACAGTAGTTCTCTGCTGTGTGAAATGGAGAGCATGTGCTGTGTGTTTTTAAGTGTGGTATGAGTCTGTGTGAGGATGCTGTCACTTCAAAGTACAATGATAAGATGCAAGATAACTGGGTGCCATTCAGTATCTCCATTCCATAAGTAACACAAGAACAAACAAAGCATATACAGGTTTTTACATATATCTCGCCATATTTTGCTTACTGACCTTCAGGGTCAGAATAATCCAGTCTGCTGACTGAATCTCAGGGGCTTTCTCACTTAGGTATAATGAAGTGACAAGAAATGCTTTATGTTGTTTTGGAAATTCCATCCAAAACCTTCAGTTTGTCCCTTATTTTCACTTGTGTGGGTAGGTGACACTTCTGCTCACTATCTCTGGGAGTCCCATTTTTCTCTATTTTATACTAGAGTAACTCTATCAATTCTAACTGTCTGATTTCTAATTTAAACCTGATTGAAACAAATATCTTGTCTGACATAACTTCTATCAACAAAGTAGCTACTGTATACAGAAATATTTCATTGAACTCTTTCTATAGCAGCCTATGTAGTGCATTACCGTCTTTCCAAGCAAAGCAGTAAAGATCCAATGTCAAAACTACCAGAACTTCTGAATAATGAACAATTTCAATGCATAAAGGTTCTTCACCCTATTTTCTATATTAAATTATCTTGAAAGAAAATTTTGTTCTTATATAATCTGCAGTACTATGGCTGCAGTACTGAGCAATTACCCACATCTAAATATCTTTCCTTTAATACCAACTAAAGGCAATGGGAAATTAAAAAGCTGAAGAGTCAAACAAAAGAAAAGAAAGCAACAAACCCAACCAACAAAAAGCCACAGGATATCTCAAACACTGGGCTCTGTATATAGTGGATTAAAGTGAAATTCTTTCAAGAGCAAATCGTTCATGTAAGGGGTAATTAGCATGGTGCACTATGAAAAGCTACAGATTGAATCATTCAGCTGTGAAGCCCAGACTTGGCTACTTCTAGAATTTAAACCCATTAGAATTTCAATCTGAAAGATAGCAAGGGCTCAAATACTAACTGTTGTTTTCTTTCCAAAACAGTGTCATCTCAGGAAGTAATAACTGATATCAGTTTCTTCCTTCTTGAGGGAAAGGAGCAGAAGAGGATATACAGGGGAAGGTATTATGTACTCAAATATATCTCATTTCAAATTATAGTTGCTAAACACTTAAAAGTTTATATTTAGATGTGCAGTATTTCCTTTAAGTTTTCAAGATACTATGCATCTTACTGTAGACATCCTGAAATTGCCTTTGTGAGTTAAGAGCACAAATTTTAATGATTTTCAAATAGTCTGCACATTTTTGAAAGGGCATGAAACATTAGAAGCCTAATGTTTGGAATAATTTAATTTAAAAATAATATTTTTGTACCTTACTTTACCTTCACATGAATCTGTAACACTTTGTACAGTGTTTACTGGTCTTTTATTTAAAATTTTCCATAGAAATTTGAACATTACTTGCATCGTTTATCATTCACTTATGCAACAGTCCCTTTGAAAGAAACATGAGCCTGTTTCACATGAACATGAGGAGGTAAATGATACTGCCTGGATTTTCAACTTTGCTTTGCATGTGAATAATATATACATTTTGGTAGTATCACCAGAGACTTCCCCCCTTTGTTAATCATCATGTGTTTTCTTTCTGGGAGGAAGATGAAAGAAACAGGATCTAGCTTTTTCTAATCTTCTCAAACACATAGACATTGTAGTCAGCTTGCAGCAAACAATTGCATACTGCAGCCACAACCCGAGTTACATAAAACTTCCATTACATATGGGAAAAAATGTGTAACGAAGTAGAGCTGTCATGTAGAACAATGAAGTCTAAACTATACCAAATTTCATGGAAATCATCAGTGAATGGGGACTAGAAAGCAGAAGATGGAAAGGTCATGGGGGTATCAGTTTTCACAGTAGAATTACTGCATTTCAATTGATGAAAAACTGTCAGAATGCAATGCTGCAAAGTATGGCTCAAGTAACCTTTGTTACAGACAACAAATTATTTTGCAAGGGTGTGATTAATATATAAAAGAAATAAATTATGCTGTGCCAGTGCACAATAGAGAAAATTAATATGCACACTAAAGATCATAGGAATATGAGACAACTTAATATTTGCCAGTGTGTACAGAATATGAAGGAAGTGCAATCTCTAAGACTTGCAGATCTCTAGATTTTACTGGGTTTTATTTCTGTTGCTGCTTCTTCTTCCCTACATTTAGGGAGAGATACCACACATTACAGAAGGTACAAAACATACCTGAGGGAAAAATGCCACTGTGTTTGTGGTTTCTTTCAGAATTTTTTTGTGGAAGGTATTAAGTTGTAATTGTAGGAAAGTTCTTTGGTTATCATAAGTAGTCAAAGGAAATATGGCACAAGCAAGGACCTAGGGCCAGGAACTGAGACTGAAATAAGCTTCTGAACACATAGGTGTGGGCCCAAATAAAGCTTCTCTCATCTCTCATCTCTTTCATGCTGCAGTGACCAGGCTGATCCCTGGTCACTGAGCTGACCTGTGTCAGAACCAGCCTTGGCTACCAGCAGCCAAACCCTTGAGGGTCATGGGTGCATTCAAGGCTCTAGCTAGCATACATTGTAGGGGGAACAGATTGCAAACTTGGCTGAAATACTGCAGGTCAAGTAGCAAAATGTAGTGGCATTTATTAAATTGTCAGCTATACTTCTGTCTACTCTCTGCCTCCAATCAGTGGAACATAGAAAATAATGTATAGCAGAGCCATAGGGTGGCTGGTTACCCCAGCTCTGAAGTGTCTTTCTGGTGTTTCTTGTAGTTCCCTAGGGCATATGCTGTGTAAAAGAGTTAACATTGCAGTAAGGATTCGGTTTGCTGCCACTTGGATATATAGAAAGCCCATGTGAAATCCCTCAAGAGAACAAAATCGATCTTATAGGTAACTTAGGTGACCTAAGAATAGCAGAATAGCAAGTAATTAAATAATTAGAGATGGTTTTATTAAGAATCCGTTTACTGGGAATTCTGTTTGAACCATCCTTGCAAATCACAAATACATGCATTATTGCATCAAGAATGATGGAATAGCTGGATAAAGACATTATTCACAACATGTATTTTTAAGTGTTCATTTAATCAACTGCACTATCAAGTACAGACACAAGGTTTTAATTTATTTAGACTTGTAGTATATATTCAAGTTTATATTTTTTGCTTTTCATTAATTCTTGCTTATCAGCATTTAGTTTCATCTTTCATTTTTTTACATGGTCATTTAAAATCATTACACCCTTCTGTATTTCATTGCTTTTTTTTTCTTACTTTTGANAGGTTTTAATTTATTTAGACTTGTAGTATATATTCAAGTTTATATTTTTTGCTTTTCATTAATTCTTGCTTATCAGCATTTAGTTTCATCTTTCATTTTTTTGTGTGGTCATTTAAAATCATTACACCCTTCTGTATTTCATTGCTTTTTTTTTTCTTACTTTTGACTACCCAAAATAAATAATTTTACACCGACTGCAGCTTTTGTACTTTTATGTTTCAATACTCTAGATGAACCAGAAATCCATGTATATCTTTGTAGGATTCTATGAGTTTCTGTTTCTATTAGGAAACCTGAGCCTTTATTTGTTTAATTTGCTTTTTAGAACCTTACCTTTTATTCTGTGAGAACTTGCTGGACACTTCGATGTCATATTGACTGAATCACAGTGATTAGCATAGTTCATAGAATCATAGAATAGTTAGGGTTGGAAAGGACCTTAAGATCATATAGTCCCAACCCCTCTGCCATAAACAGAGGCACCCCACACTAAACCATGCCACTCAAGGCTTCGTCCAACCTGGCCTCGAACACTGTCAGGGATGGAGCATTCACAACTTCCTTGGGCAACCCATTCCAGCACCTCACCACCCTCAAAGCAAAGAACTTCTTCCTTATAGCCAATCTAAACTTCCCCCATTTAAGTTTGAACCCATTACCCCT
>NDXB01000562.1:7500-31291 GCA_002631895.1 Agapornis roseicollis | reverse complement strand
AAGAAAGGGGGGGTTGAGTGAGTGAACGAGCTGCGTGGTTGGTTGGGTTTAAACCATGACACTGGGAAAATCCCTGCACCGTGCGTCCACCCATGGGTGAGGCTTCAGATTTGGCCACGAGAGGGTCCTGCTTTTCTACCCTTAGAAAAACAATGAGATTTAAGCCAGCTCTGTGATTGTTGTCTCATGGGGCCATGCAGTTTCTCATGATCTCACTGTCATCCACTCCAAGAGCGTCAGCCAGATGCCCTGGTGTGGCCAAGTATGAAGGTCATAGAACAGCTGCACACCTATGCTCTCCTGCTTCTTTCTGACAGTCACAATGAATATGAACATATATACTCTACTGAATACACTTTGACAAAATATATTCTGTTATGTCCCTCGGCCAGGAGAGGGAATCAGCTCTCAGCTAGGCTCCTATCCATTGCAATCCCTTATGCATTTAATTCAAATTTGTTCCCTTTAAGCTCATGCTGATAAAGTCATACTGATGTTTTCCTTTTCCTCCCCCTTTCCCACACAGCCCACATCTTCCCTTACGTGTCCTTTCTGAACAAGGAGACAGTCAGGTATGTACTGTGCATGCTTCCACAGACAATTTTCTCAAGGTAAACCAGGAGGTTTTAGCAGGAGAACGTTGCCCCATGCAATGCTTCACAACTTCAGTCTTCACCCACCAGTGTGCAGCAGGACTTGGCTGGATGGACAATTGCTCATGGGGGTGAGGAAGGGAAGCAGGCTGCTAACAAAAGCATGTGAAGGTCTCAACGACAGGTCTCAACGTGGCAGAGCTGAAATGCCTAGTTATCTTCATGCCTCCAGCTGTGGCCCAGCCTTCCTATCTACTGCAGGTATGGCTGCATAGGAGGAAAAGTTAATGGAAGTCTTGTGGCTACTGCTGTGATCCCTCCTGCCTTCTTCCCTCTTTCCACAACTTCAAACAAACACCTGGAAAAGTGGATGAGCACAGTCCCTCCAGCACTTTGAGGCATGCCCATGCTAACCCACACTTATTTTGGGACAACGTTATTTCCGTCTTTTTTCTAACCCAGATTAGGTTTCTTGCAGTGCATTGAACTGTGGGTTTCCCTAGACTACAGTGGACAGATGGATCGGATGGATGTCTCGTTTCAGAGAACAGGACAAACTCTCTTCCTCTCCTCTCTCTGTGCCTCCTGCTAAGGTCAGACCAACATAGCACTTTCATGGAGGAAGAATAAAAAGAGGCATAGAGGAGTGAAATAGGATCTGTAAGAGACAAGGCCAGAATGCTAACGGAGGCAGGAAATGAAGACTATCCCCAAAAGCCCTAGCCTCCTGCTGCTTTCCTTCAACGTGTTTTCAAAGTGTTAGAGGATTTTTCTATCCTAAGTGCTCATCTCACTGTCTTTGTTAATACCCTGTCCCCTCTTGACTGACCCCAGCATCCCAGATGCCTGTGACTATTTTTCTGCTGCTAATTAGTCTGGAGAAGAGGTACCAATTGCCCTGTATTTTCTGCTAAAGTTTAAGGCATCTGAAGAGCTTACTCCTTGGTAAAAAAATTCATACATTAAGCTGTGCTAATATTGTGAGTTCTAACCAGTTCTATCTAGGACAAACATGTCTGTTTATGAAATCAGAAATACCAACCAGCATTCCCGATTATTCCACAAATCCCTCTCAGATCCTTCTTTGACTCCTGCTTCTACATTTACTTCCTCTTTTATTTTCCAGCCCAATATGCTAATCTTTGTAGAGACTTTTAATACCTCTTGAAGTTCTAAGGTTGGTAGTATCATTTTGTTTCAGATCCTTTGACTGAGTCAACTAGGTCAGTACAAGTCCTATGGACCATCGCCCACATGTACCCGAACATGCTGAGTCAGTGGCAGAAGGTTGCACCTCACAACACGACTCCATTGTTATTCTAATTTTCTCGTTCCACAAGTGCTCTCCCACCATTTCCCTCCCACTGCAAGGAGCTTTGCTACAGAATGAGCACAACTAACAGCGCGCAGGGCTGCCATACAAAGGAAAAGAAAAGCTGGTGGAAATTGCTACAACCTCTCATGTCTGTGGCAACTTTATTATACCACTTGACACAGCTTGAAGGAAAACTGGAGATTTCACAAAAGGCAATATTTAAAAAGAAGTTTCTTATTTTTTTAAATTTTTTTTATTTTTTTTTTAAAAAACTCAGCTCTGACAAGGTTTGTTTTTCTCTTCCCCACCCCTCTTTCAAAGGGAACTTTGAACAACACGTTTGCTTCTAAGTTATACACATTTCATGCACTCTAGTACAGAAACGTAAAACATAGAAAATGTCTTGGTCCAACCATGTCCTAAACCATCTGATTACTCTGAAAAGCAGACAGCTGCAGCAGTACAAAACACTTTTGAGTGGGCAATCTGAGAGGCTAGAATAGGACTGGATATAATTCCAGAAGTTCCTTTTATCCAAGTAACTCTCATGCAGATGACACCCTATACCAAATCCTCTCCTTGGTTTGACTTTTAGTGCCTTTGTCCCTGCCCCTTCCAAGAAGACTAAGCACTGCTCAGACAAATGTCTCATAACCTGAACTTGTTAATCATAGAATCATAGACTTAGGGTTGGAAAGGACCTTAAGATCATCCAGTTCCAACCCCCCTGCCATAAGCAGGGACACCTCACACTAAACCATGCCACCCAAGGCTTCATCCAGCCTGGCCTTGAACACTGCCAGGGATGGAGCACTCACAACCTCCCTGGGCAACCCATTCCAGTGCCTCACCACCCTCACAGGAAAGAATTTCTTCTTCCTTAGATCCAATCTAAACCTCTCCTGTTTCGGCTTGAACCCGTTCCCCCTTGTCCTGTCACTACAGTCCCTAATGAAGAGTCCCTCCCCAGCAACCTTATAGGCCCCCTTCAGATACTGGAAGGCTGCTCTGAGGTCTCCACGCAGCCTTCTCGTCCAAAAGGCTGAACGCCCCCAACTCTCTCAGCCTGTCTTCATACAGGAGATGCTCCAGTTCCTGATCATCCTCATGGCCTCCTCTGGACTTGTTCCAACAGCTCCATGTCCTTTTTATGTTGAGGACACCAGAACTGCACACAGTGCCCCAGGTGAGGTCTCACAAGAGCAGAGTAGAATCATAGAATCATAGAATAGTTAGGGTTGGAGAGGGCCTTAATCATTCAAGCCTCTTCAAAACCAATGCACTGAACAAGAAAACAGTATTAAAACTTCAAATATAAAGACTCTGAAGTCCTGGAATTGCCTAATCCTGAACCTGCAAGATTTTTTTCTACTTACTCCAAATCATTATCCAGATCACAGAACTAGATCCTCTCTTGCTTCACATCACTTGAGGGCCACAAAAGTATATTCATATGATAGTTGCTCTCTTGACAGCAGCTGCTACTAATACCTCACCTTTTACCCTTCAGAATGTCAGTCAACAAAGCTAAAGTTGAGCAGGTAATTTGGAAATTTAACAGAAACCTTTGGACTCATAGTCCAAAACTGTCTAGAAACATCTATATGTAGATATAGAAGAAGTGAAGAGAGTTAGAGGCTCCAGGTCATTTCAGGACCCTGAAATGTCCCTTTCTAGAAGAGACCCAGCACCTATGGGTCCTAAATGAGTTTGATTCACAAATGCCATTTTCACTTCTTTGCTAAAGACAGTTGGAAAGTGTTTCTCTACATGTGCTGGGAGAGGATATAATAACAAAATGCCCCCAGTAGCTCAAGACATCCTCTTGGTGGAATTCTAGGAGTATCAGATAACACAAAACAAGCAGGCGGTTAACAGGAATCACATTCATGCATGATTGTGATACCCCAGATTTGTAAACCCATGTTACAGTTTTTGTCTACTGCTGGCTAAGTGGCTGGTGGAGATTGATGACAGGTAGGAAGGGATTGCCATCGATTGCAGAACTTAAAGAATGAACTTCCTGACCTTCCTATGTTGAGAATTTGAATTCAGCATTAGCAGAGAATTTCCATTCATGTCAGTGTTTTCTTTTTAGAACCAGAGTGGGTTTTTTAGTTTAATTGTCATATAGGCATGAGCTTAACTTTGCTTTCGCAAAGATTTTTTTTACTGAGGATGTAAGCTCATTATCACTCCCATTACATCCTGGGTAAATTATCGGATAAGTCGATGGGTGCTTGTCATCCGGCATAGTCCAAAAAACTAAGAATTTTATGGCATGCTGCAGGCTTGAGTAAAAATAGATTTGTCAGTTTTGCAATAGGACACTTTTGGCCTCTCTTTTTTTTCCCGCACAATATATTATTCCCTTTAAATAAGAGACCGAGGCAGAATTGTCAGTTTATACAAAGCTTTTCTATAGTGATGACCTTTTCTGACCCTCTGTGAAAGTTAAGCATTCACTAACAGCCAATAGAGATGATATCTAAAATTAAAGATCTGCATAGCAAGAATTTCAACCCTGGGTACACATTTGGGTTAAAAAAGGGTATTTTTAAGGGACCCTTCATGACAGCATAAGAAGAATCCACTACAGAGGAAAATAATAGAGTTGTGTTGTTGTAATGCTCCATTCATTGTTTACAATAAATGGGTTATTCATCACAAATGACAATGAGGTCGTTTGGTTTATTTGTGAAGGTGGGAAATTTAGCTCCAGTAAGACTTGAATTGTTATTCCCAGCTCTGAGGCTGGCCTTGAGGGTGAACTGGGGCAAGTTATCTTGCCCTGTGGTGTCTCTGGTGTCTGGTTCACCATCCATAAAGCCTTGTGTGAGATGGATACAGTTCCTTTGTACAGCACTCAGAGATCTGCTGAAATGTGCTGTCCTGGAGCCAGGTGTTATTGCTGCTGATTTTGAAAGGATGAAAACTTGTGTCTACAAGTGGTGTCTGCATTTAGTTATAGGATTACTGTGGTCCTGTGTGCTAACTGGGTCCCTGGGTAAGAGGCTTGGTCTGTCATTTGAACTACTTGGTTACCTGGAGAAACATGATGACTCTTTCTAGAATCATGCATGTGCTAAGGCCTCCATCAGAGATTTCTTGGGAGCAAAAACGTGCTTATGCCACATCATTAAGTTCAACGTTTCTGAGGGACAGTTTACTCCTTTTGTGCATGACTGACAAGTATAGCTCTGGCCACCCCATGGAATTTTTGCATAAATGGAAAAAAAATCCTCAAAAAAGTTCCTCAAACAAAAAAAATAAAAACCCTCCCAAATCCCTGCAAATCCACACATTCACAAAGATGAGGAATCTGGGGTGCTCTGGAGTTCATTCTTTCCCTGCCTTGCATAGGAATGGAGTGACTGCATCAGCAGTCAAGGGAAGAGCTACTTCTAGGTCCCTTCCAGCCCAGACTATTTTATGACTCTATAAGATTCCTCCTGGAAACAGAGCCCACATGCCTGTCATACTGTGTCTGTGACTCAGCAAAACCCCTCCTGTGCTAGAATGACCGATTTCTGTGTGTTTCACTCCAGCTGCTTGCTCCCACCCCAGTGAACCATCTCCTCAGCTGCATGTGAGTGAAAAATTAGTGTTTTCAACTCAAATCAGTTCATTGAGTAGCTGGAGGTAAAAGATGGGGCAAACTAACACTGTCACACAGGAAGAAAAGAGCTGTGGATCTCTACCACTAGATGCCTGAATTGACATGTAAGAATAACAGTAAAGAATAAAAAGCCTCCTTCCATCTCTGTGTGAGCTATCCAGATCAGGGTACAGGGGAAATGTTTGGAGGTCTCTAGAAATCTTTAATTGGAAGAAAAAGTGGTTTTAGCACGTGGTGTCACTTCTGACAAAGCTTTGCACCTATGGTTTCAGTTATTTTTTCTTCTCATAGGACTTAGTGTTGTGGAAAAAAAATGATTGAAACTTATTGTGACTTTGTTAAGATAGAGTGATTCCTTGCTAATTCTGATACATTAACTTAATGATAGCTGAAACATTCTCTTCCTTTATTTTATACTATGTTTTGCTCTATTTTATTTTAACTCATTTAAAGCAGCTGGTATGTAACACATATTCAAATATTTGTTTTCTATATCAAAATGACACCACTTTGTGCTGGAAAAAAAAAAGTTTTACATTAACTTGTTCCCTTGCTGAGAGTGCCAACCCATTTCATTTCAATGCAAACAGGAGACACATTCAAAACAAAATATAAGCAGATTGTCAGGCAATGTCACTGCCGTCCAACGAAGGCACATATTCATCTGGAAAAGACAGTATTTCAAACAGCACTGTATAGTGGTTAGACTAAATTATTCTTACAGTAAGCTAAACCTAATAAACCATAAAGTTTATGTTAGTAGTTTAACAATTGCATCATGTCATGACAGAATACAGCATAACACAGCTTTGAACTGCATAAATCATATCGTGTATTTCTAGTTCTGGCATAAAATATTACAATAGTCTAAGCAGGTACATTTCAGAATTTTTTGAAACATAAATATGCTCAAAATACCTCCTTACAAAATAAAAACAAATTAAAACCACAGGAAATGGAAAATGAAGGCATCAAATTGATCTGCAACCGATCCCATTTTAATCCTACACATGGTGGGGATGGGAAAAATAAAGCTTGAGGTCTGCTCCCCAATATGCAGGACAGCACTAACAGAGTTGCCAAAAAGCCATCACAGTTAGCATATGCCAGAAGCAAACAGCTATATCCTTCCTTGTCCCAGGGATCCACAGCAAGAGAGGTAGCACATGAGCGTTCAGCAGACACATGTGCAATGTGCCTGGTGGGTGTCTGGGCCTTGAAGACATGAACAGGGAAAAGGAATGAGAAAGAATAATTTGGCTCTTAACTGGAATGCATCTTATCAAGATTTATGTTTACTGGGAGGTGTCTCAGGTAACTGATTTAATCTAATGACAGTGAATACTAATGACTGCCGCTTATTAGTGTAAATTTGGCTTAATGGAGAGGCGTTCAGCAGGTGCCAAGTAACTGCATGGTCAGTTGACTCTGTCAGGTCAAATTAGATTCAAATTATAGGTTCCATAAAAAAGAAGTGTTTTGTTATGCTAAGGGCATCAGAAATGTTTTATTTTATTTTATATTAATTTTTTTAGTCAAGAGCAAACAAATGTATAAAAAAATCATAGACTCATAGAATAGTTAGGGTTGGAAAGGACCCTAAGATCATCTAGTTCCAACCCCCCTGCCATAAGCAGGGACACTTCACACTAAGCCATATCACCCAAGGCTTTGTCCAACCTGGCCTTGAAAATTGCATCAATCTTTGCAATCACAACATCTGCTTTGCTAAGACTAAGGTAACTTTGGTTTTGACCACTTGAGAAGGTCAGCAGGATGGTGTGAATGTTCTTTCCATACAGCACAATGGTNAACAGTCTTTGCAATCACAACATCTGCTTTGCTAAGACTAAGGTAACTTTGGTTTTGACCACTTGAGAAGGTCAGCAGGATGGTGTGAATGTTCTTTCCATACAGCACAATGGTACAATCCCATTTCCATGCCCACAGTTAATGTGATATCACTGCTTCCACTGCTATCCTAGCAACCATGAATGGCTCCAAAAGGGGCTGGGAGTTGGGCATAAGGCAAGCAAACTACACTGTCTGGTCTCTTGTTTTATATCAGTTGCAAACTATGAAGGTAAATTAGCCCAGAAATGCTGTACAGTCTGGGATTTTTTAATGGCCTTTATAAGCAGGTAGCCAAGTGTGGCATATGTGGGCATTGAGGCATATCAGTCCTTTGGCTTCCTTTCTGGTTGTGCAATGTGTACGTGCAAAAGCAGAGTGACGAACAGTTCTTCGGGTTGCAAGAACAAGTTTGACTCAGTTCCAGACGCTGCAGTTCTGGGCCCACCTGAGTACTGCTTGGACATAAGAAAGTCAGTAACAGTCGTCAAGTGGTCATGTTTATTGTCAGGCACTTTCAAATCAATGAAGAAGCTATTTAAGAGCTCAGGTAAGCAGGTAGCTCAAGTTCCTTATATGAATTTCTGTTTTGGTTTGGGTTGTTTTGGTAGCTGAAGAGCACTCAATATTTTGCAAGCACTGTTTCTTCTTGATGGACATGCTGTCTGGAAGACATTTTTCCCCTAACCAGTTCATACATGCAAAGGGAATCTCTTCATGCTCACCTGAAATTGATGACCCTTCCCAAGCAATTCCAAGGTAGGCACAGTGCAAGCTCAAACCTAGCAGCAGCTCCACCATCACTGCTGATATTTCAGCAGCAAAGTAGGTACTGACAGAGCATAAGAGGCTCTCTGGCTTTAATAATTCAGCAATTAGAATTGAAGTAGATGAGACTGAGAGAGTGTTTTGTCAAGAGTATAAATGTTATCCTTGACCAGTACCACAAAGATGTAAGCTATTTCTGCTTATAGTTAATAATCTTTAAAAATGTGAAGCTAATAGTGTGTGTTCATGCTAGGGCAGGGGAGAATTTAAGAGGAAGGAAATGAAAGATGAAGATGGAAGAAAGGGGAACACAAAAAGGACAAACATCTTTTAATTTATTACAGTTTCGTGTACAGAAATAAGCCTTTCCAGACACAGAATAGTTTGAACCCTCATTTGCCGAAGTATTCATCAAGAAGTAGAGGATCTTCAATTTAATCTCTTTCAGTAGAAATCGAAACACTTATTAGCAAAGGTACCAACATAAATGGCTATTTTACAGTAGCTCTAAAATCTGTGGATCAAATTTTACGCTTACCTACCCCACACAGATTGAGTCCACCTGCTGGGATAAATTCTTCGTGAAAAGATACTTGAAGGATAATAAATCCTCTTTCTTCTTCAGTGATGCATTAGGTGTGTGGCTATAATTTCTCTTTTTAAGGATTCTTGCTCAAAGAAGAATCCCTGCTTCCAGAAAGACATAAACAAAAGTGTCAGAAAAATTAGACCAAAGCATGAAAAAAGATGTAATCATAACAACATTGTATATTTTTCTATTATTCTGATTGCTCTTGAGAGAAAGAGAGAGAGAAAAAGAAAAGCAAACACAACTGCTGGCCTCCAAAACTTAGAGGAAAGTAATAACAGCATCTGTGGAGGTTTTTTATACTAGTGAAATTTTCCCTGCTGTTCTGAAAATAAGATAAGACAAGCATAAAGTGACAGAACATCAGCTGGTGTAAATCATCATAGCTCCGCTTAAAGGATGAATTTGTCCCAGTAAGTTTAATAGGAAAAAAATATATTTACTTTGATCTAGTGCTGGACAGTAATTGGAATGTACATGCAATACATATTTTGATGTTCTGTTTTTACTGCCATTTCTGCCACATCAATCAATGTAATCTTCGAGTGAGGAGCTCAGAAATCTTTCTTGTCTGACCCAGATGCCATGAATGACTGGGGCAATGTTTTGCAGTCTTTGGTGCCCGAACACCCACTGAGGGTAATCAAGTGGGAGTTGAGCACCTTACAGGGTTTTGAAAGCAGTATTTGCTAATGCTTACCTTGTTTGCAGTCCCAGTGACATAAGGGGACAATGCCAATGGTTCTATTTTGGGGGCTGGAAGCCAAAATAGGTATTCAGAGGCCTTGATATGCTCTAGGATTTCTCTAGTTTCTCACACAGCCACAGTGGCTGAAGCGTGGCCAGGGAAGAGTGGCAGAGCAGTAGTGCTGAGCATACCTGGCCAGCGTCCCTACCTCCCAGAAGCAGCATCTGGAGAAGTGCAGAACTTCCACTGATGCAGGGTCCTTTGCAATAAGGACATTTGGAGCCTCCTTCTTTCTGCCCTTCCCTTCCTTTCCTACACTAATATGAGAGAAATAGGAGCAAAATTGGTGATGTTCAAAAGCATGAAAAGAGGGAAGACTTAGGGCATGAAGGATGGAGAAGGTAGAGTGGAAAGGGCTGGGAAAGCAGAGAATTTAACAGGCGTTGAGTTTTGGGCAGATATTGAGAAGACTGGGATGAAGCTGAAGGTGCCACATGGTGGGTGGATACTGTTGCGCTGTACACAGTGAGACAGGCAAAAGATGATGCAAAGGTAACCTAAGTTTTTGGTGGGGTCTCCAAGCTTGCAGCAGGATGGCATGCAGTGATGCAGAGCCATGCCTGTTGCAGACGTCAGCCTGCAGCTCCCCAGAGGCAGAAAGGACACCTGTATGTCTGGCAGAGTAGCATATGTCAACCTCAACAGCCCTTGGTGTTGGGCTTGCTGCTTCTTTGTATCAAAGGGCTTCTTCTTGCTAATGACTGCTAGGGCTCCTGCCTGAACAAATCTGTATAGATAAGGAGATTCAACATCAAATATAGCTGCAACAATGATTTTTTCTATTTGCCTAAACAAAGGACAAGGCAAGGAAACAGATCAGTAGCACTCTGTAGCTCTGCCTCAGTTTGCTATTAGAATTGTCACTCATGGCAGCAGGCACATCCCCATCTCTGACATCCTGAGCTGCTTTATCCAGCTCTACTCTCACACAGCAAACGTTTCCACCCACTGCCTTTACACCTTGCTTTCCAAACTGTGGGCTTCCAAAAGGCTGTCTAGCAGTGTCCCAGTTTTTAATTTTCCCCAGCCTTTTTCAGCCGTTGAGATAAATTCAGACTGAAAGATGCAAAGAAAGAATAAGTAACCATTATCATGCTCAAGGCTTGATAGAAAAATCATAGTTAGAAAGGCCATAAATTCCGTATTTACAATACCAGCCACTCACAGCATGGCTCTATTTAATCACTGCATGTGTGCTTTTAAAGCCCCAGACTTCTAGAAGAACATTATTTGCATGAATCACAGGTTTCAGTATGAGCTGGTTGCTACCTCTTGTTCACTTGGAATTGTGTTTTCACAGGGGGTGGGAAAATGCTGGAAAAATCATCAACAAACCTCCAATTGTCCACCTGACCCAAAGAAAGCAGAGGGGGCGTTTAAATGCTGAGATAAGGGAGGACATGGCCAGTTATAGCAGCCAGATGGGACCTTTGTGCTAGGGATGAAGCCAGGATGGTGCTGGACTGAAGCGGCTTAGCATGAAGATTTCCTAGGAAGTCAGATGGAAAATAAGGGGCCTTTTATGGGACATAAAGGACCTCCAGAGAGAGGTGAGCCAAAAGCTGAATGATCCTTCTACCTTTCTGACTCCGTATCAGTGGCTTGGATGTGCCTGGATTATTTTCATGGGTTAACTTTAGTGCAATGCTCCTGAATGGAAAGGTTTCCTAAGAAAAGCACACGAAAAAGGCAGACGTGCTCCTTGAAATAGCTGTTCCTGTCAATAGGGTGGATCAAAAAAAAAAAATTGAATGCAAATTTTTGCATTCTCAGGGACATCTGAATTTAACCATCTCATGTCTCCTTTCTGACTCGTTCCTTAGGTCCCTGCACTGGTTTATTGTTTTATTGATCTGTGTTTTCCTGATATGGTGCTGTTATTTTACCAAACACCCAAAATATTTTTGAGAATATGTAATTTAAGTCGAGTTTTAAAAAACCCTCCATCTTCTCTATGTGAATTCATTGTATAGGGGGATTTCAACACGCAAGAGCTATACTTGAGAAGCTGTTACCTATGCGATAACATAAATCCAGGAAATTCTGAAGCACAGAGAGGGGGTAAGAGTTGCTGGGCTTCACAATGGCCCCAGTCTTACAGATGGTGTTGCACAGGAAAATTCTTCAACTGAAATTAAGTCTTCAGTGAGCCTTCATGGAGATTAAGGACCTGGCCTAAGTGGCTGCAGGATCATGGTTGCTGCTTGGAAAGAGGGTGATCTGGGATAAGTCTGTATACACATTGAACTAAGCGATTCCCTCAGCCACTCCTCTGTACTCTACTTGAATTCAATAGGACCTAAATGTGTGGCCTTCATTTTATAGTCAAGGAAATCAGTATTTCAAGCATGGTTGAGAAAGATGATTGTCAGCACAACACAAAATGATTTTCTTCTCAGACTGCAGCTTCAAAAATTAAAGTAAAATAACCTGCATTTACTTACAGCAATATATGAAGAGATTAAAATGATTTTATTAGATTTTTAAATGACTACATCTTTCATTATTTATTTATCAAGAATAGCTCAAGTTATTTCAAATTTACTTAGGGTTGGAAATAAATAGAAAAGTTTTGGTAAGAAAGAGAAAGCAACAGAGAGTGTACAAGACAAGGAATTGTACTGAGCAGAGTGAGCTGTTACTGAGGGTGATGAATGAAGAGTGATAGTGCTCCACGAGGGGAGGAAATGCTGAGTAGAAAGATAAAACCTGAAAACGGTGTCAAAGGGTCAGGGTTATTCAACAAAATCAGGAAGCTTCTGTATGTCATAATAGCACAAACATATAAATATTTCTCTGTATTCAAGCAGTGTTAAACTTCCGGGAATTCTAACTCAAGTGCCCAGGAAAACCTTAGTTTATGTAAATCCAAAACTGCCCAAATGAAAATCTGCCAATGGAGTGCAGATGCCAAAACAGTTCAAGTAAACCTCATCTGCATACATTAAACTCCTTCCCTAAGGCACAAAGCCTTGAGCTGCTCCCTAAATTTACATGTCTCTGAGGTACATACCTGGTTGTCAAGGGCACCCTAAATACCAAGTGGAGACAGACACATCCTTCTAGAGGGTGGCTGAGATTTTAAGGGATGAACTGTATTCTGGGATTTGTCTCTCCTCATCCATTGACTACTTGGAATAAGGCAGTAGTAGCCTAGGCTCCTTTGTTAAAGTTAGATGGTTTCAATGTGGCTCATGGTGCCTTTTCTTTCCTGGAATCTCATCTGAGATGAATCTTGTTCAACGGACAGAAAGATCTATGTATTTAATTTAAATTGCGTTTTGTATTTCTGCTTATCTTGCATTAGTGCCTAGTCAGGAAAATACTAACAATTTAAGATGGGTTTTAGTCAAAGAGTGGTCAGAATTGTAGAATACCCATTGAGGTAGGAATTACTTACAGTTTATAACCTTTTCTGTGCATGTATCCTCACCTTATCACCATCCACAGTGTTATTTGCCTAGCTGGGAAAGGGTGGTACAATAATGAGCTTAAATCAGCATCAGACACTCCATTGTCTCATCGTATGACTTTATGGCTTTCTTCCAATAAGAACCGGCACTATACCTGGTCCTGATTATTGCTGTGAAGTTTACATACTGTAGGACAGGTTGTAAAGTTTGGGGGGGGAGGGCTATGCTAGAGATAGGAGACAAGTCTAAGCCCAAAATGTTTATAATTGTCTTTGATCCTAGGCTAAATTCTGTATGTGGTAAACAGTCTTCTGGAGATGTATTCACAAAACCAAATGAAACCTTGGCTTGCAGAAAATTAAGAAACAATTCTCTTGCAATGAGAAGCCACCATCTGGGCTATCAGTGGGAAAACAAACTGGTTCAAGTGAGTGGAGAAACTGAATGTGTTGGGTGAATGGTGCCATCAATCTCATAGTTCCAGGTGGAAGGTAGATGCAGAGTTTGTACCAGAGAAGCTGGTTTAGAAATGAATGTAAGGAGGCAAATATCTGACTTCTCCTACAACATTTAAGGGGTGGCATGGACAAAGACTAAGTTAATTTTGGAGAAGTAGTGCCATTGCTTTTTAGGGGAATACTGATGAGGCAAAGGCTTAGTTTCATTTCTTGACCTCATTGCATTACTCTGTTCAGCAGTATCTAATCCCTTAATGATTTATCTCCTTATCTCAGCCCTACAGAATTTTGCTTTTAAATTTGCAATTATTAAAGGTTTGTTCTTTTCTAACCCAGTGAAAATCGTGCTGCAACTTAATCCTTTTGCCTAGAAGACAGTTCCATGGTGTCTGGGGTTTATACTATCAAGTCCAACCATGCAACTGGCAGGTGGAGCTTTGTATGGATTTCTCCGGAGATTGTATTGCGCGGGCCACAGATGCAGCTATGCTCCCATGACTTGTGAATGAGGTCCAGGGATACTTTTTAGGTAAAATAATTTGTCATTCCATCAAGAACACATTTTCAGAAGGCTGTAAAGCCTCATTAGAAAGTTGCATTAAATTTAATTGTCCTAAGACAAGGATTATTGTTACGTGGACTTCTGTGCTTTGGGGAAACATTTAGTGGACCAGCATAAGTGCCTTTCACCAAGTAGCACATGCCAGCAGAAGACTAACCTGCTAAAATCCCTCTTTTGCTACCAGTAGACTTAGTACAGCTGCTAAAATGCACTCTGTTCCTGGCAAAATACATTCTACTTGGCAGAAGGCAGGAGAGACGAGTAGTCATCCAGGCTGTGAGAGGCACTTCTAGTGGTTACTAGAAACTGTCAGAAGTGAGACATGTCCTACTTTAACCAGAAAGCTAATTCCAGGAATTAGCTGTGGGCTTTGCCTGTTGTGTTCATTTCTGCAATGGAGCCAGCATCCATGTGAACAGACACTGCAGTGCCCACTAAGGGAGAACATCCCATGGTCAGGAGAGGACATCATTTGTTTTTCCCAATCCCAGGTCAACATGCTCTTCAGAATGGTTCTCAGTTTAATGTGGACCCTGAATTAAGTAGGCTTGCAAGGCAAGTCATCACAACTGTAGTTGCATGTGTTGTAACCTCAGTATTCCCTGGTTTCCATTTTACAGGATTTATCAGAGGTTTGTATCTGGAATGCTTAGTATGAATATTCATTGCCTTTTAAAACTTTTCTTTTCCTCAACTGCTAATGGGCTCTACAGCAAAGGCTTATAATAGGGCATGATAACCAGAGGCTTCATATTGAAAACAAATAAATTATCCATACAGAAAAGCATTCTACCTAGCCATATATAGACCTTACATTTGCTATTTAGTGGTTTTGGTGTTAAATCTTATTTGAGGACTTGAAGCCATTGTATGTCCTTAAGTCTGCTATCTAAGCCCTGAGTGATTCCCTCTAACAGTCTCCCTCCCTTCCCCCTCCTTTTTCCTTTATGCAACGAAAACAAGGTCTTTGCATTAAGAATAAGATTGATCACAGGCTATTTTAACATGCCTCACCAGCCACTGTCCCTCCCCTTTACTTCCTGCCATGTATCCATTTCTACTCATGTGAAACAATCATACCTCTCATTTATAAAACGTGGCAGCAATATGTAAGAAATTAATATAATAATTAAAGGAAATATTGCAAAATCTAAAGAAATATAATTCTCACATTTAAAATGTTCATTCCAGTTAAAAAATTGCCATCAAGCATTGTGCATGTTCCTCAGAGAGGGTCTTCAGTACCATCTATCTCATGGGTGTCATTGGATGTAATTGTTGCCATGCTAAATATTCATGTATGAATAGTCTGGAATAAATTCTCTTGTAAATTGACAGAGGGCAAGTTAGAACTGTCCTTGAATCTCTCATCTGCATCCTCATTTCTGAAAAACTGTCTAGTTCGTGTGTGTGTGTGTGTGTACTTGGTTAAATTAAACAGAGAAAGCGTCTCTCTTTCTGAAACAGCCTGCTCCTCTCCATCACCTGTTACTAGCACTGGTTATTTATATCAGCTCAGTTGTGTGAGGTAGAAGCTTGTTTAATACAGTTTATGACTGGCAATAGTTCTTTAAGTTGTTGTGTCTGCTGGCCCCCCCGATAGTAGAGTTGGCTCTCTCAGGCACACTGTAAGCACACACAGCAAGGCAATCTCTGCTCTGTGGTACTTGACATTTACGTGAGTAGGATGGTAAGGCAGGGAGAGAAAACTTTGCAAGGGTCACACAGGAATTTTCCAGGGGAGGCAGAAACTGAACCCATATCTCCCACCCAGCGATTTCATCATAAAGTCATCCCGTCCCCTTTCCAGCACACTAATACTCTGACATGAATATTTTTGATAAAAATACTAATAGTTAAGGTAGAGCATTATCCTCTCTGGTATCTAACCCTCTCTACCAGGTGCTGGTAGTCTTTACTGTTGGGTTTGGGGGTCTAGATTAATTTGTCTTTCCTGGTTTTGGTGCCACATAACCTGAAGATTATACATAACCTGAAGAACTTAAACAGGGGAGGTTTAGAGTGGGTATAAGGAAGAAATTCTTTCCTGTTAGGGTGCTGAGGCACTGGAACGGGTTGCCTGGGAGAGTTGTGAGTGCTCCATCCCTGGCAGTGTTCAAGGCCAGGTTGGATGAAGCCTTGGGTGCCATGGTTTAGTGTGGGGTGTCCCTGCTTATGGCAGGGGGGTTGGAACTGGATGATCTTAAGGTCCTTTCCAACCCTAACTATTCTATGATTCTCTGATTCTAAGATCTCCTCACCCTATCTTCTTTCTCCCAGTGATCTGCTTAAATGTGTTTGGGATTTTCCCCCTTCAGTATCAGTTGTATTAACTTTGCTAATTTTGCTCAATGGAGAGAAAAAAGTGGGTGTTTCTACACTCCTCTGTGTGCTGAACACTGACAGAGATAATGCTTCTTCATTTCAGTCTTTCCTGGGTCTCACTGTTTGCTCCCAGTTCTTCCCCTGGCTTGCACTGTGCTCTGTGCACCATGGTTCCCTCCTCCAGCCCCTGCTCCCTGTGTCTGCCTGCACAAGGGCCTGTGCTAGATGCCCTCATTGAGGGGAGGTGACCTTCAGTGATTTGCCTGTGTCCAAGGATCTGTGTCAGACTTCCTGGTTCCAACGCTGCCACCAAGTCTGCTCCCTGATACTTCCTGTGCCAGTGTGGAGCATTTCATCATACTGTTTCAGACTACGTGAGGTGAAATGAGTAGAGCAAACTCTGGTGTGGGTTTGCTGACCTTCCCCTCTTTGGTGCTGGCATAAACCAAGCAAAGTCTTTCTCTGCTTTCGTCCTCAGTATCTTCCTCCCCTTCCTCTGGCCCTCACCTGTGCACTCTCCTGGCTCTGCCTCCAGCCATGGAGCTTGGAACATGAAAGCTGCTTCAGGCAGCAGATGCCCTCATACGGCTCCCAGCTCCCTGCAGTAAGACACTGTCCTCTGTGGACATTCAGTTACTGGTACTGTTTCAGCCAAAACCAGCAAGTGTTGTGCTGTTGTAGGGAACCACAATCAACCAAGCTCCAACGTTATCTTCCTGACCATCAGATAAGCTGGTTTAAGGGCAGGACCTCCTTCAGTGAAAGAACTGGTAGAGGCCCTTTGTGGTGGCAGAGCAGCATTTTGCAGACCCATAACTGAAGTCAAAGTTCTTCTCTGCAGGTGCTACGTGGTTTGGCCGGCATCCATGAGGAAGAGGACAGAAAGTAATAGCGCATTATGATGTCTTACAGTTATGTATTTGGACAGGTCGTAGTTTCAGCACAAATGCTTGAACCAGGCAAAAAGTACTAAATCATATCCATAAACTCAGTTGTGTGGCCTGCCTGTGATACCTGAAAGGGAATGCCTGCGAACTTTTGCAAGTGAGCTTCCAGGCCATATGGAGGAGTGACATGCTCATTGTCACAAGCCAGCAGGAGGATCAGCACTGCCACAGGGCACCCCAGTTAGGACTAGGTGGCTGGCTGGAGATGGCTGTAGAACATGTTGATCTCCCTTCCAGAAGACAGAAACTACATCTTCCCTTTGATCCCTTCTGTTGCGCAGTGTGCTTCATGACAGGTTGTACTGGCAGAAACTTGCGTCGTTGGTGGGAGGAAAATGCTTCTGCTAGTGTTCAGATGAAACCCTGCGTGGGGCCGAGCACTGGGCAGACAGGCAGCCCTGCTCATGGGGCTCCATCCTTGGAAACAAAGGGGACATGCCAGCCAGCCATGTGTTAGGCCTAAAAATCTGAAAACCCCTAGTATTCTAGGAAACTTGCCTCTTCTCTCAGTGGGGAAGAACAAAACAGTGCTGCGTTCCTCAGGGTGCTGGTGAGGGCCATGCCTGGACAGTGGAACCACTGAGGCCTTTGGGACTGGGAGCAGAGGGGCCAGCAGACGGCCGGGTTGTGCAGTTAGCAGCATAAACAATCTTGGCTCTAGAGGTGAGGTGGTAAGATGTATTTTTTTAATTATTGAGCTGTGTACACATTATGGAACCATTACAGAGCCAAAGTATGTAAAATCCCAAATTACAAATACCAGCTTATACAAAGGAGTGATAAAATAAATAATACATTAACTAGCTCTAGTACTCTGTATTCATAGACAGTAATGGAACCATATACATCAGAGGCCATAAAAATGCATACATTAAACAGGGTGCACAGTGGTAACTGAGGCTTCATCTTGATGCTTCCTGACTGCATGAGGGTCTATTAGTGCTGGGGGATGGGAACTCTATTTGCTACTTAAGCCATTATTGATAGAGAGAGGGAAACACAAACCTCATAGACCAGACCAGCAGGAAAAAGGGTGAGAAGTTAGCTTGACATAACACATTAACACTGTAAACAAACTGGGCTTTGAAAGTTATTATGCATAACCACTATGTCCTGCTATGTAGAGTCTGCTTTGGTGTGGGAGACCAACAGGGAGGACTGCACTTACTGCAGGTGAAACAGCAGCACATCATGTTTGCAGGAGGTGTCCTCATCAGTGGTCACTCTGCAGATTTGGACAGGGGAAGAAATTTGCTCTAGGAATAAATATCCTCTGGTCCAGTAAAAATACGTAGCAAGACTCCTCCTCTGACTACTAGAGGGTGCAGCAGCATTGGTATAGCTCAGGTAGCCCTGTGATAACCTTTGAATTTGCCAGAGTTGGGTCTGTCTGGCTTTTAGAGGCATCCTCTTCTGCCACGGCTGTGGATGTGTTTGTCCATCTCATGGATCTTGCATGACACCACAAAAAAAGGGAGCATCTAAATTTGGGCATCTACAAAGGAGAACAGAACATTTGGCCAAAGACCCAAAATCCAATCCCACCTCACTCCAGTCAAGAACCCTTTCTGCTTGTGTTCTGCCAGCTGAAGCACCTTCATTTTTATTTCTGTGCATATGCTGCCGCTTTGACCCCAAGAAACAGCAGAGTGCATGTGCTCTGCTGCAGAGCCCTAGCTCTTTAAACAGTCTCTCAGTGGGAGAGTTTGGTATGTTGGGGTCTGTGCATCGAATGGCTTACAGGATTGGCCTAGTTGGAAAATCTGGGGGGATTCTATGAAGGGAAAGAAAGTAAAGAAAACTGTCAGTCTGTCAAGGTGAGTGAAAAAGTGTGTATATATATTTAATATTATCATAATAGCCATGTAATAACATCAGATTAATTCAGATAAAAATGAACCTTTGACAGGGTTCTGTTGCTGCTTTATTTCCAATGTGGCAGACAGGTTCATGTCCAGAAATGTCTCTCTGGGTCAAGGGACCATTCTGAAGCAGAATCTCTTTGCCCATTTGACTTGACTGTTATGAATGTCACTATCCAATTGCTGGCACATCCATTGTGGGGCTCTGTTAAGTCCCCAAATCTTTCATTTTTAAATTTCTAATGTACTGGTGACGAAAAGGGGAAGTGGAAGAAGAAAAGGAGGAGGAAAGGGAAGAGAGTTTTGGATACTTCCCTATATCCCTCTGCTTTCTCTTTGGCCAGATTTTCATCTGATATGAATAAATATTATTCCATTGATTTTACTGACTTATTATAGGACACAGATAGAACATTGTAATCAATTAATGTGATATGAGGAATAGCTTACATCCTAACTTTTGTTCTGTGTACAGACAGAATGTGTGCTTGATTTCTGAATACCACAAAATGAAACCATATTTCTCTGCCTTGCTCTGTTTCTGGGTCAGGTTCTCATCTCTGTTACCCTGATACACAGCTAAGAGATTGAAGTTGGTGTGGGAATTGTGCTCTGCTTACACTAGGATTTCTGGCTTCCTCTTCTTCTTCACTTATATGAACTCCAACATAATACATAAAGGAATTAACAGAGTTTTAATAATTTAAAGGAAAAAAAATTGCGAACAATTTGTTTTGACATGTATGTACTAAGCAGACGCAATACCGTCTCAGGTACACTGAGTTATCATGCATCCTGTTTTTAAATTCTCTATGATTTCAACCATCAGAAGGGTTTCAAAAATGTTTTACCCTTGACAATGACCTGTATGACAATTAAAGCTCATGATGCAGATTTCTTATTTGCCCAAGAAGACAAGAAGATTTGCTATGCAATTTGAGAACCGTTTATAATACTGCTACCCATGTTGTAAGCTGATTATAAATAAAGTTCAGCAGAATTGCTTCCATCACAAAATCAGAATTCACAGTCAAATAAAGTGTACAACCCTGATGTGTAGTTGCTTCTAACTGCTACTGTACATAAATCAGATTCTGCTTAGCAACTGCTGCATATCATGTTTATTAAACACCTTCTGCTTATTACAGCAGAGGGTACTAAAAATTCTCCATGGAAATTTCTCAAATATCTTTTCACATCTTGGATATTTTTAAAGGTCTCATTGCAGTGAACAGAATCCTTCTGCGGAAATGGTACTTGGGGGCTCTCAACATGTGCTTCCTGTTCCATTCAGTCACATGGAAAATGTTCTCAGTTTACAAACCAGGCAAATTGTTTTGTGTTGTTGCTTTAGTCCTGAGGCTCAACCCAGCATAAGGAGAATCAGGCTTCCTACTTTCAATAGCACTGAGCACAAGTAATACTGTGTATGAGAAGTAATTGAAAAAAGGCTACTTCGTAAGTAAACTTGCCTACATGCTACAGATGCATGCTGGAGCAAGAAATATTTCACAAGAGAAAAGAGTCCTTTACTGATCAGTGGTTCTTTGGCACAAGTCACTGTTGTCAGTTTCTCAGGGCTAGTCTACTGTTTCATAAGTGACATACAGACTTCACAGTGTCTCACATTTGCACACTATAATGGGCCTTTTAAACTAGTCTCAGATGCTGCTGAGGACTAATAGATTTCAAGTAGTCAGCTGCATACCCTTACAGCCATTACTGGCACAGTATGAGGAGCATGTTCTAAAATGTCAGGCTCTGTTTCACTGAATATCTCACAGAAATAAAACAGCAATAGAGATAATCAGCTTTGAAATAACTTCTAGTTCGTCTCTTGCAGCTCCTTCTCTGCTCTTGTCCCAGGCTTTTCTTGACTGGTGCATGTTTGTCACTCCCTATCTCAGTCTTCCAGTAGATCAACCTCACTCCACCTTTGCCCCTTCTGGCAAGCTGGCCACGAAGTGTTGCTGACCTGATTATGCAGCTAACTAGGGTGGGAGAGTGCTGTGAGCGTTAGGCAATCCCTAGTCATGGCTTAAACATAGCCAGTAACTCATCACCATGCAGATGCTTGCTCATCTCCCCCTTCCCCACCCCAGGGAGAATGGGGAGGAGAATCAAAGGAATGTAAAACCCACGGGTTGAGATAAGAGCAGTGCAATAACTAAAGTACAACATACTATACCTATAACAATGATGATGATAAGGGAAATAACAAGGAGAGAGAATATAAAACTAAAAGGGGAAAGGAAAAACAAACAACAAACACAAGTGATGCACAATCCAATTGCTCACCACCCACTAACCAATACCCAGCCTGACTTGAACAGTGATCTGGGACTTCTGGGTAACTTCTCCCAGTTTATATACAGGGCATGATGTGCTGTGGTATGGAATACTCTTTGGCTACTTTGGGTCAGGTGTCTGATCTCTGCTTCCTCCCAGCTTCTTGTGTCTCTCCCCACTGGCAAAGCATGAGAGACTGAAAAGTCCTTGATCAGGGTAAAGCGCTGCTTAGCAACAACTAAAACATTGGTGTGTTATCAGCATTGTTCTCAGACTAAAGCCAAAACACAGCACTGCACCGGCTACTGGGAAGAAAATTAACTCCATCCCAGCTGAAACAGGGACACCCCTCCCCTCAGGGCCTCAGGGCTGAGAAGGCCAGATGCTGTGTGGACTCTGGAGATTACAGCTTTGAGCTATTCCTGGACTATTGTACTGCATTCTCTGCTGACTTTGTCAGCTCTAGTGCAGGACTGTACTGCTGCTGGTGCCCACAGTCAATTTATTCATAGTATATATCCATACAGACATACCCAAACCATTGTTTTCCATTCAGGGCTTGCCAAAAGGCTACACCTCTTCCACCATGGATGAGGATACAGTCACTGAAATGAATGTCTGTCACATCTCAAGCATATTACTGTGAATCACTGTATGTAAAGCTAAAGGAAGTAGTAGAGATTATAGCTCTGCAGAATACAGTGGCCCAGCTTTTCACCAGTACAACTGCAGAGCATGTAACAGGAGTCTCTCTCTACCACTCTAAGGCCACTGGTGGCACCAGATCAGGCTCTGGGATTGATCTGTAAATCCCTCAAGTGATTAATGCTCCTCTACATGAAGAAGTACACACCTCTTCCTTCATAAAGCTAACTCCACTCTGGATGGATTTCATGGGGAATGGATATAACCATTCCTGGTTAAGATGAAGAACCTCTATCCCATGACAAAGTAGTCTCCCTCAGTAGAAAGTCTGAGTGATTGTATCTCAACTCACCTTGTGGCATTGTTACAAATCAATTAGTGCTTGATTAACCATAGAGGGAGCTGGAAACACTGGGAGAATTTGTGACACAGTAAATCTTAGGAGCTCTTCATCATCATTTATAAACTTTTATTTTCTTTACTAATTACGCATGTTTCTTGGCTGCAGAGCTCCTGTCTGTGATACAAGCAATGATAAATGTTACCTGGATAAGAATGTAGTTACATAACCACGATCTAATGGATGTTCCTCATAAGGAAAATCAGGAAATTATTGTCATGAACAACTTGCTTAGTTGTACATGAGTACTGTTGAACTGCTACCTTGCTCTACCCAGAACTGGTTGCTTTTCCAAACAGCGTGCAAACAAGCACACAGCTAACAGCTAGATGTATTTTCAGTTTCAAGATGTGCTGTTCCTTCCTTCTACTATGTTTTCTTTTTAGTGGCATTACTTCTGATTTAGTCTAGCATTCCTGTGGGTGGAATCTGGCACAAAAATCTGTAAAACACATTATACCCATCTGCATTAAGGGTGCTGTATAGCCATCAATTAGTAATAATGGCATTCAGCCACTTCAGGTGTATTTGAAAACAGTTGGCAGTGCTTAATGCTAGAAACACAAAAGGACTATATCCTCAGTTAGGTAAATTGGGATAGCCCCCTTAATTCCAGCTGAGCTTTATCAGTTTCCCTCAGCTGAGGATCTGACCCCCAAATTCAAGGCTCTCCACAGCAGTAAGTCAGGACCCAGCCAAGGGCACGTTGTAGCTCCTTGTTTTAATTAAAGAAGTGGAAATTCTTTCTTATTTTGGAAGGTTGTGGGGAATGATGTGTGGATAACAGCTTGAGAATTCAAATTAGGCTACAGAGCAGCATGACCTGCAAGAAGCAAAAATGTTTTGACTACTACTCTAAGCAAAAGTAGGATGGATGTCATAGATTATCCTTGCATGCACAAATCTATAGCTGCGTGATTTATGCTGGTTTTAAGTAGCTTTATTAACTAAGGCTGACTGCTAAATTTCAGTGCTTGTTTAGGAAAACTTCAAAAGTAACCAACAGTAAAGAGCACTGTGTTATTCCTCTGCACTTACATTTTTGCGTATTACAGAATACCTTTTTTCACCTATGATCAAATATAAAGAATAAATCTAACAGAATTACAGTTAATCCTTGATTTTTGGAAGCATTGTGTTATCTATGCATGCAGTGAAACATCAATCATGCTGATATGATGAGAACAAGACATATAAAAGGATGATGTTTTCTGAGATTTCCTTAAATCACAGTGCCCCCAACTTCAGTACATGCTTCATGTTCAACATTAGGAGAAGTCAGCATCAGCTGTATTTAAGTGACTGATACGTGTTAACCCAGCCCTTTCACACTCTTTTTTTTTTTCACTTTCTTTTCTTCCTTTGTCCCCCTCCTCATCAAAAGCAATTTCTTTCCAGCCATCTCCA
>NDXB01000562.1:0-2500 GCA_002631895.1 Agapornis roseicollis | reverse complement strand
GAAGCAGCACGCTCCCGGCAGGAGGATGGAGGGTTTGCAGCATCACAGCCGGGGATGCCAGCCTGCCCGGCTCCCGCGGGCAGTGTGCCGCCACGGTGCGGTGCTCCGGCTGGCCCTGCAGCCCTGCCGCGACGAGGGCTGCTGCTCGGCAGGGCTGCAGGCAGAGCCGAGGTGTGCACCGCTCCACATCACACTGCTTTTTAAGTGAGTTTTCTGCTATGTGCGGGGATGCGAGTGGCTTATGCCTCGCAGTGAGCCACGCTGCCTTCTCGTGGGAGCAGGCTCCTGCCGACGGTGCCAGCAGTTCTGGACGTGCTGTCGGCCCAGAAGTCACTCTGTTGGCATCTCCATTAACGTGATGCACTTATGCTACTTTAAGAACAGCAAAGCTTTGCTGCTTTCTGTGCCAAAGTAAAGGTGTTTTGCACTGTGTGAACTTGCCTCAACTTACACATATCTAGTGAGGGGTCTGGGCAATGATGAAGCAAAAAACCAAGGAGATGTAGTAACAGCCTGGGGAGACTAGTTTTACCATGCATTAACAGGGTATACAGGTTTAAGTGAAACAGAGGCCTTTAAGCTGGTTCCTGGTGCTGCTAAGCAGTAGGCTTTGCACCCACAAGGTGTCTCATGATTTTGAAATCAATTCAACCATTCGACAGCAATTGCTGTCAGAGTGTGAGGGAGCTATCGCTGCCCACTGTCCATTTGGGAACGTGCAGCCCCTTCTACCCACTGCACATTCCTGTCAGAAACTTTCCTCTGGTTCACAATACAGCCAGACACTTCATCTGGAGGCAACACCTCTTGAGACTTTGAAACCCCCCTGTGCTGCACCATGGGCTCTGTAAAGCTGAACCAGCTTTGTATTTGCTACTGGGCTAAGTGCCCAAGCAAAGAGAACCCCTTACCATAGCAGAGATAATCTGTCAACTATAATACCGTACTAAGTAATTAACAGGGTTGTGGGTCTGAGCCTGTTGCCTATCTTCTACAGTTTAACTGTTCCTCTGTTTGCAAGGTTCCCAGCAAGTAAGACAGCCACGTTCCTCACCTTAGCAAGTCAACAGTGTCTATTGGAAAGCCAGAAACGTAATAAGCACTGTTGATCTATGGAGAGAAGAGGGTCATACTGGGCTTTACTAACCTGAGGAGGGAAAGCTTTTCAGCTGACTGCTACTGTTCTGATTGCAGAGTCAGCTGTCTGCCAACAGGATGCCTTCCCAGCAAGACCTTGTCCAAACATGTAAAGATTTTGCAACAATTTGTATGCGTATGTACTTGCCATTAAGCATTACTGAAAAGATTCTCTTTTTGCCTTGGCCTTACTGCTTTTGAGCCAGGTCAAGAATATTGATAATTAGAATTAAAAAAAGCATATGATTCTTATCTCAACCCTTAGAAGACCTTTCCTGCAGGGGCACAGGAGGAACTCTCATAATCTTTAGGGCTGTTTGTAACAGCAAGGCCTATACAGCTCCATCAGCTATTGCAGTGGGAGCGTTGCTTCAGTCCCAGTCCTGGATTCTGCAGCTCCAGGGGGCAGCTGCCTGCCCTTGCATCTCCTCCGTGCAGCCACTGCTCCCACAGCTGGCACTGGAATCTGCTCTTTGACATGAGCTCAACAACCTTTTGCAGAATTGGACTTTCCTATGCTGGAGGGAAGATGAATCCCCTGATGTTTCACTTTAGATTGACCCAGTCCACAGTTAACATTAACCCAGCACACTGTAAACTACTTCAGTGTAGTTCATTACAACACTATGGGTAACGGTTGGATTACATTAAAAGATTAAGTGCTGCTATTAAACTCAAGAGACCGGATCAGTCCATTTATGTTATGGTATTTGTGAATATCGTGCATGTGGAGTAGCCAGAATAAACTGAACTACACAAAGAGAGCAAACCACACCACTCTCTTTGTAAACCATAACACTCAGCATACACCCCACACAAAAGGGTAGGTAGGGAGCATCTGGTAGGGAGAGAGGCTGTAGAGGATGAAAGAGAATTGTCCAGTGAGTGGAGCACTATCCTAAAAGGAAGGACACTACAGACCTGAGCCCAAACCTGAAGGAGGACCCCAGGCCTCATGTATAAAATGGAGATAATTTTATCAGTTGTCTAATGATACAATTTCCAAGTATTATTGAAATAGGGAGATATGTGTCTAAGACAGATGAACAGACAGATGATTTAGTCTTAATCTGCTCACCTGCTGCAGAGTACAACTAAACCTACAACAGTGTTGAATTATTTGCGATGTCCAGAAACTGCTGGTCTGATATACCCCTGGTGAAAAATGCACCGATACCAGTAATGAAAGCAGCTCACACATCTGCACAAACATCCAGATTTCCAAGTAAGTAACTGTTGGCATCATGGAATCATAGAATAGTTAGGGTTGGAAAGGACCTTAAGATCATCCAGTTCAAAACCCCCTACCATAAGCAGGGACACCTCACACTAAACCATGCCACACAAGGCTTCATCCAACCTG
>NDXB01000560.1:0-19374 GCA_002631895.1 Agapornis roseicollis | reverse complement strand
TTGTGTGCGGCCATCCAGCCAGTTCTTTATCCACCGAGTGCCCACCTATCAAATTGATGTCTCCAATTTAGAGACAAGGATGTCGTGTGGGACAGCGTTTAACACTTTGCACAAGTCCAGGTAGATGACATCAACTGCTCTACCCCGGTCCATCAGTTCCGTAGAAGGCCACCAAATTGGTCAGGCAGGATTTCCCCCTAGTGAAGCCCTGCTGGCTGCCACCAAGTACCTGGTTGTTTTTTGTGTGCCTTAGTGTGCCCTCCTNCAGGTAGATGACATCAACTGCTCTACCCCGGTCCATCAGTTCCGTAGAAGGCCACCAAATTGGTCAGGCAGGATTTCCCCCTAGTGAAGCCCTGCTGGCTGCCACCAAGTACCTGGTTGTTTTTTGTGTGCCTTAGTGTGCCCTCCTGGAGAATCTGCTCCAAGATGTTGCCAGGCACAGAGGTGAGACTGACTGCTCTGTAATTCCCTGGGTCATCCATTTTCCTCTTCTTGAAAATGGGGGTTATATTTCCTTTTTCCAGTCTTTGGGAACTTCTACCTGACTGCCATGATTTTTCAAATATGATGGACAGTGGCTTAGTAACTTCACTCCCCAGCTCCTTCAGGACCCGCGGATGGATTTCATCAGGTCCCATGGACTTGTGCATGTTCAGGTTCTTAAGATGTTCCCAAACCAGATCCTCTCCTACAGTGAGCCCAAGGTCTTCATAGTATTACTTCTCTTAAGACTCTATTTTGTCTTTAAATTATGATAACACAACTTTCTTCTTTGTTACGCAGGTTTGTCAAGCTTTCATCTTCGATTACTGGTTGTCAGGCCTTGACCAGATTGTTCAAGGTTTTCCTCCCTTACTATTCTAAAAGATGGCATTTTTATTTGTATGCATCTCTTTATATTTTTTCATTTAGATTACTGAGTTTTTCAGTGTGTGAGCATACCTGATACCATATTGACTGTCCAGTTCAAAAAAAAAACCCGAATTCCTTTGTGCACGTTCAGGTTTTTAAGATGGTCTTGAACCATATCCTCTCCTACAGTGGTCCTAAGGCTTTCATTCTCACAGTCCCCGCGTCTGCCTTCCAGGACTTGGGTGGTTCAGTCAGAGCCTTTCCTGTTGAAGACTGAGGCAAAGAAGTCGTTCAGAACCTCAACCTTCTCCAGCCTTCATCTTCCAGAACACCATTAACATTACAGCTGCAAGCCCAGAAAGCTGCTATCTGTTGAAAATAATTCCTTCTCCCATCTTAGCTGTGGAATACCATTCTAGATATTTATCTCTTGCTTTGACAACAACCTGTATTTTTTGTTGATGTGGTTTCATGTATATTTAGATACCCATATCTATAGATATGGATAAATTTTACTTGGTGTAGAACTCAACAGAAAGTTTGGTCTTTATTTACAATATTTACACATATTTGTAATTTTTAAAATATAAGGATGTTGTAATTCTTCATTGCTGATTCATATTTTAGATTATATATGGATTTTCATTGATTTTATAATTTTTTTGTTCAGGTCATTACTAAACTCAAGATTTTAACACCACTAGAAATCATAATGTCAAACACTGCTTGTGATGCAGGGAACACGACAAAATTGTTTAGTCTGATAACAGAGCATTTCAAGGTAAGCTCTTAAATTTCATTCAATATTTTAGAGTTCTTGTTGATCACTTTTATATGATTGTTGATTTGAGAGCTTTCCACAACTTGTAAAACCCTGAATGCAGTCAGACTCTGTGTGTTTTATAGTTTTTGGGCCTAATTTTACCATGGTAAAGAATAATCTAAATGCAGTTCCAGCACTAGTAGGTCTAATCTTAACAATTGCAGAGATAAGTATATTTCTGATTAAAGACCCAAGTTTCAAATTTATAGTATTGAAATAATTTGAGCAATACTGAACCTAGCAAGGACTCAGAGGTTAAAAGAAATCAAGCAGTTTCCTTTAGAATCATAGAACTTAGTTAGAGTTGGAAAGGACCTTAAGATCATCTGGTCACAACCCCCTGCAATGGGCAGGGATACCTCACACTAAACCACATCATCCAGGGCTCTGTCCAGCCCAGCCTTGAACACCACCAGGGATGGAGCATAATGTGAGCCAACAGTATTTCAGAGCAATATGGTTCATAGATTAACTTATTGCTTATTCAGTAATTACTATGAAGTGTTTGGAAACCTTAGAATTTTTCAGCGTTGCAAAGAAGAAATACTACAGAACTGAGGAATGACATATGTGTCTCACATCTCCTCTATTTCTTCCAGTTATACTCTCTGGTTTAATAAAGGATATTAACCCTTACCATAGAATCATAGAATAGTTAGGGTTGGAAAGGACCTTAAGATCATCTAGTTCCAATCCCCCTGCCNAGCACTGAGATATTTTAATTGGCTTACAAGTATTAATCATCTTTCATCTTCATATAAAATATGAAAGGTTCTAAATCATAAAATCATAGAATTATAGAATAGTTAGGGTTGGAAAGGACCTTAAGATCATCTAGTTCCAATCCCCCTGCCATAAGCAGGGACACCTCAAACTAAACCTTGTTCTCTCAACCTGGTAAATAGATGGGGCTAATGTATCACAGGAGAAAGATCATAAGATAAATAGTGTATGTAATTTACAAGTAGCAAAGCCTCAGAAGTTTTAAAAAACTCTGTACTGAATACTGCTTTACTTGCTCCCTGGTGTGTACTGCTGATGGCCTCTTCACGAGTCTTTTTCTGCTTCCTGACCTCTCTTTGTTTTGCATATACTGCTTGCACATCCCACGCATTCCATTACATTAACCTACGTATCTTTATTGCCAGTTTACCGCTGAGAGCTTGATAATAATCCCTTGCACTTAAACCTTGGCAAGAGAAAACTGCAGTTTCAGTGTCAGCATTGATGCTACCATGAAAACAACTTTCCATAAAGTCATGAATTTTAACCAAATCTAAGTTCTTTGTCTCGTTCTTGAGAGCAATATCCAAGAAAAAAACTACAGTAATTTGCTCAAAACAGTAGTATGAGCCTATTTGTATGTACTTACTAGCAAAGAGAAGGAAAGATGAGTGGCAGTAGTGTGGCTTGCTTCTGCTAATAAGCTAGAATGAATACATACGCAGATTGCTAAACCAAATTATAGGTTTTCTTGGAAACACATATCACTAGAAAAATAGAGAAACCTGTCTGAGAATAAAATCTGTGTAACTTTTAAAACTACCTACTTTTCCCCTCCATCCTCACAGAATGTGACTTTTACAACTGTGCAAAGAAAATATTTCAATGAAACTAAGGGTTTGGAATATGTAGAACAATTGTGTGCATCTGAATTCAGCACCATTTTCATGGAGGTTCAGTCAAAGTATGTTTAAATAAGGAAGAAACACACGGTGTTCAGATAAGTTTTTAACACCTTTTTGCATTCTTAGCACACAAGTCTTGTGGGTGGTGCAAAACCTAGACGACCAGAAGAGAGCTGTTCTGCCCTCCAGTGTTTCTGATACATATAGAAACTTGCATAGAAAGCCTATTACAGCCTCTTTTTTGTTTGGTTGATTTTTTTGTTTGGGTTTGGTTTTTTTTTTTTCCCTGTTCTTGTTTTGGTTTTAATAGCTTTCCACTTTCTCCTCTTTGTTTTCCTTGTACCAAGTAGTGGTCCTTGGTGACCTGAGTCTTCAAGTCATGTACTGAAATATGTATGTTTGAAGTACCAGATATATAGTGTGGGGTGTTAAGTGTACAGAGAGTCAAACATGAATATTTTATTTACATGTATATATGTGCACTATTCATGGGTTAGTGCATACGTAAAACATACTGTATTTTCAGTGCTATCAATCCCAGTAGTTGTCAAGCACAAATGTGAATGTAATTTCTGTAGTACAGCACTTGGTTTTGTGGTATTTCAATAGCCCTGTTCAACATTCATTAAAGATTCTTTCTTTCCAAGGTATTACTGTCTTGCAGCTGCTGCAGCTTTACTAAAATATGTAGAGTTTATTCAGAATTCGGTTTACGCTCCAAAATCGCTCAAGGTGCGTTTCCAGGGGAGTGAGAAAACAGCCATGATAGATTCATCATCAGCACAAAATCTGGAATTAGTGATTAATAACAGAGATTCTCGGTAAGAATATTTAAGTTTATAAATTGCATTTTTTAAAGTTGTATTTTACCAAGTGTGCTTGATGTTTGTGTCAAAGAGCTGACCATTATATTTATTTCTGTATGACAGATCTTATATACCATTCAGAGCTTACAAAAAATACTTGGACAGAGAAATACATTACAATTCAGCACAAAATTTCTAGCATAGGAATCCCACAAATGAATTGCAGAAAGATGACACGTAGTCATCTTTGAATCAGTGTGAACTTAAAATGATGTTGATGCAAAATTTCAGAGATCATGAAATGAAAGAGGTAACATGTCCACAAGAAGTTGCTTATGTTGGATTAAACTGCCTAGATTTTATTCATTTTACACAAGATAAACAGGCTTGGAACATTGTTTTGTTTTCCTTTACTTCTAAGGACTAGTGGCAAGTTGCTCTCCAGGGTGAGAACAATGCTTGGAACACTTCTTCCACCAGGAGTTCCTTGCTTTCTAGGCAGAAGGGGAACTACAAGAGTTACTTTCTCAAGACTGTTACACTTTTAGTTAGAACTGGCTGCCTGCCAAGTTCTGAGTTCAACCTCTGCTTGTAAGTCCACTTATCACCCTGATATGAAAAGAGAGCCTGGAGATTGCGCACTCTTCAAGTATTACTTGTAAAAGCTTTCTGCTTTGAGGTACATCAGAATTATGAAATGGTGTATGAAGGGACCTTTAAAGATCTTCTAGTTCCAAGCTCCCTGCTCTGGGCAGGGGCACCTTTGACTGGATCAGCCACCCTTACCACTGTTCTTTTGTCTTGCTCGGCTCTTCCTCAGTTTTTCTCCCTGGTTTCCTCTTCTTGTGGGGATCACAGAGAACAAAGTTAGATCTGCTCTTCAGAAGAGAGTGGTAACTATGGTTTCTTTCTATTCATCTGCCATGCTTTGCCACCAGTTCCTTCTTGTTTGCTCCATCGCTTCATGTGTAACTGCAGGAGCCAGCCTGTAGGATTGGCACCCTCAGAGCAATATTTCTCTGAAAGCTGCTCTAATTTGACAGATGGTTTTGAGAGGAAGAAGGAGGAACTGAGAAACAGTAAACTGCCTAAGGTTGGCTGCCTTTTTTTCTTTTAGCATTATAGCTGCACAATTTTTTGCTGACCCAGTAGCAAGTCTGAATCAGACTTTTTATCGGATATTAACAGGTAAATGTTAGTACAGGCACACACCAGTGCACACACACCTGGTTTGATATCTTTTTATCAGATATTAACAGGTAAACATTAATAGTACAGGCATGCACCAGAAACATCTAAATCAAGTTCTTGTGGCAGTATCTGAAGGGGCTTGTCTTTTTTCATTTATTGTACAGAGAAATGAGCCCTCAGTTGCTTAAAGGTAAGCAGTGTGGATACTGTCCCAAATGTAGAGTTCCCCTTAATTGTTGCAGCTCATGGTAAGTATGTCCTTAACAAAACTGGCTTTGAATTTCACCCTTTTTTTAATTCACTTGACTATTGCTTTCTTCTTTTGGACCATGATATTTCAGGAGTTTCTGTACTGTCTAGCTATTTTTATGTTGTTTGGTGTCTGATTTCTTCCTATTCAAATTCTCCTTTCAGTCACAGTGTTTATGTGGCCTTCTTTCAAGCCAGTAGCATTGAAGGTTTCAGGTTTCTAAAACTGTTTAGGTATGTACTAGATGTAAATATTGTAGGCAGTTTATTTTGAACAGATACAGTCAGCCCTTAAGTGTGAGGCCCTGTGATGTAACATGTAAAAGCCATGAACATGAGAATATTATTTACAGATCATAAGCATGCTGTTTGTCTCCTATAATGGCTGTATGTCAGTTCTTTCAAAAAATAAATCCAAAGCTTAATTCTCTCTTGGACTTGTAAGGATTTGAAGTAATTTTCAGAAATGTGTTTTAATGAAAATGCTCGGATTAGTGTTTGATCTCAGACTCTTAATTTGCCTCCTTCTGTTGGGTTTGTTTGGTTTTCATTAGCTCAACTGAGAGGAAAATGTGAACTGCATCACTGCAGTAAGGAATGGAATGCTACGACAAAAATGAAGAAAATACTGAATACAAATTAATTTCTATATTTAGGAAAACAATATAACGAGGGATAATATTGTGTTAAATTGCATTAAATTGCCTGACTTCCTAAACTGCTGTAGTTCATATAATACACATGGCAAACAGGGAGGTGTTAAACATCCCGAAAGCATGTCTCAAATTTGTAGGGTACTGTTACCTGAAAATGTCCTTGACATTTACCATCTTTGTGAGTGTATTCTCCAGTCCATTTTGTTTTCAAAGGAATGGTCACACACTTTTCGGTGTACTAAACTACACCAGAACTCCGGGTGGAAGTCGAAGACTTAGATCCAATATCCTGGAGCCACTAGTAGACGCTGAAACAATTAACACAAGACTGGACTGTGTTCAGGAATTACTCCAGGATGAGGAGCTCTTTTTTGGTCTTCAAGCAGGTAGCAGTTTATTTTTTAATTCATAGTATTATATTTCTTTTTAAACATTTCTTTCTGATAGATGAAAGTATGCAGGGTGACTTAATATGTTTGAAAAGTTGAGGTTTATGATTGTCAGGTGACATAGCGGGCACTTAATTTTTGAAGTAATCTTTATTTGATAGTAATGTTTTGCTCAAGTATTTTGCAAAGAAAAGTTAATTTCTCTGCTTAAAGTGGATAGAATTCAGGAGGCCAATAGCTTTTTCAAAGAGTTTAACTCTTCATCTCTATGGCTAGATGCACACTGTGTTGGAAGAATACAAGTATGTATAATGTAAACATTAAAACCAAAGGCATCGCTGCTATAATACTTGGCTATGCATGTTCTTTTGTCATTGCTCCATAAAGCAGTGGCCCAGACAAATGTAAAATAAAGACAGTGCCAGAATATGAGTTAGTCCACCTGAAGCGGGATCATGTAATCTTACTCATAGAAGAAATATGATTCAATCTAACAAAAAGAATATTGCTGAATTGATATATGACCTCCAGTAAATAATATTTAGATACAGTAAATAATTGAGATAGCAGCTGGTTTTAACCCATTTTTTTAACTTGGTAAAGAATTTCTGAGAATAGAATGAAAGAAAAAAATTAACATAAGTATTTACTAAGTAATTATGTGCATGTAAAAAAATTGATTTTACTATAATTATAGTTCATTTTGTGTTCTGTACTTTTGTTTTACAGTTATCTCAAAATTCCTGGATACAGAACAGCTACTTTCAGTTTTGGTACAAATTCCAAAGCAGGATACAGTATGTTTTGAAATACACTTTAGATTATGAGTTATCTGGCTAAAATGTGCAATATATAAATGTGATATCTATAAATATGTATGATATGATAAGGAAAAGACTGTACCTTAAAACCACATGAAATAATTCTATTATAGATTGAGAGTAGATCGTATTTTACAGCAGTAGAGGATTCTCATAGAAGAATGTTAGAAAAATTTGTGTTTGCTTCAATATCACATTCATCTAAATTTATGCAAATTGACTTCAAAGCTGTTTACTTTTTCATCACTCCCCCCCTTTATTCTTCATACGCGTACGTCGTGTTCGACAGTACTATGATGAGAGAGAGGAATGATCCTTCACATCAGCCTCAGAGGAAAAAGCGTATAACAGAAATTTATTCTTATTTTTGGAGGTCAATAAACTTTTTGATAGCCTAAAGAAAATGAAACATCTTTCTTACTAGAAAATAAATAATTTAATTTTCATGTAATACAGGTGAATAGAAATTAGTCTTTATTGCCTGAAAAATTATTTTGAGAAAGGTTCTTAGGAAGCATTCTGACTTTGATCAGCTCTGCATACAAAACAGATGAACTAAGTAAGTCACGTAAACATACAGAGCCAGAAATGGAACTTACCTGTTAAGTTTCCAAGGCACAGATGCTCTGTGAACCAAGTGCAGCTTTTTCATGCAGGGGTTAATGAACAACCTCTGAACAACAATGAGCTGACAGAAAACAATATACTCACTTGCATAGCATAAGCAGTACCAAAAGAGGCAGAAGTTGCCCCTACACTGACTGTTCTCAAAAGCGAATAATCTTACGTTTCAAGTACATAACAGAGAGATCTCTAGGTTATGGATAGTGTTTGGAAGTCATTTGTGCATCCTGTTCTCAACTTGACCCATGCTTCTCTATTAATCTTTGAATGCAAGGGATATGTGTTGGAGAAATGATTACTCTTAAGTTTCCTCATGGTCCTGTTTTACAGATTGAAAGAGTACCCTGCTACATTAAATAATGTATCTAACTATTCTATGATTCTGTGATCTCACAAGTCAAAAATGAAATGCAGATAAAAGCATTTTTTCGTAGAAGTATAACTAGACAATAAAGCTATAAATGCTTAGAATAACATAGCTTAGCTGAAAGGCAAGCAATACTTTATCTGCTTGTGTTCAGGCTTCAGCAGGAAGGTATTTTATTTCTTATCTGTGTGACAGTGGCAGCCATGGCTTTGGTCTGTATGCCTCCTGTGACATCCATTAGAGTGCATTCAGGAGTTTGGCTGACAGAGGTGGTTTCCATCACAGATCACTTTTGGGAAAATTACTGAACATACTTTCAAATTCAGATTCCTTAGAACTTCTCTTTCCTCCTCAGTGTTTATAATGAATTTCCCATTTGAAGTCTTTTAGGAGCTTGAGAAAGGTTTAATCTTTCACCTTGAAAATCACAGTGTAACATTTTTAACCAGGGAGTAGTTGTGATTAATTAAAGTAAGGTTTCTCTTCCTTCAGTGTACCGCAGTGTGTCTGTTAGACTGGAGTCAGCTCCTGTTCCTGACTAGTTTTGTGAACAAATGTTCATGAAGACTCCATAAAGAACAGGCTTGCATTTTAGTCATTAATGAGTCTAAAAGAAGTAACATTATATGGAAGAGTTACTGACTATTGACTGTATTTGTTCATTTTCTCCCTTTGAGCCTGAAGTGCAGCATGTACAAAGATCCTCTTTTAACACCAGTTAAAGTTCCTGTAAGAACTATTCTAGCAAGGTACACTCTGTGAATGCCACCTCTACACGTCTGACTGTATCTGTCTTTTCGATGTCCAATTCCATCGTGGGACTTAGATTCCACATGTATTTGCAGATTGTGATTCTTCCATTCATACATGTAGCATTGTTTAGTCGTCTCTTTTACAGAAAAATTACTTCATATAGAAAGTTAAGATAAGGCAAGGGATGCCCTCTAGCACAAGAGTAAAGAGTTATTATATACAATGAAGAAAAGATTTCACACAGGGTCATACTCCTACATTCGTGTAGAAAACTGATAGGTTTTCTTCGGAACCAAACAGTGTGCTTATCTATGTTGGTTTCTTAAAATCCCCTCACACAGCATATATGTAGTACATATGCTACGCATTACACATGCTGTGCTCTGATATCAGCAGCAAAATTCTTTACTGTAAATGTTAATGGGCATAGAAAACAAGATAGAATAGCTATGTGGACAAAACATGGTTAAGTTAGTCATTAATGTAAGCAGAACTTTTAAACATTTACTGGGTTTGTTTTTAATTATAAGGGTAGATGTTTAAGGACTTAAATATATTAACCAAGGATAAGTTAACCAAATTGGGTTATGTTGTATTTAACATTTCTAAAAAGGGCTATGCTGCTTAATTGTGAATAGTGTGTTCTATTTGAAAGATTTTATGAGCTTGTAGAGCTTACAGAGCTATGTAGGAGATAGAAGTTTTCATGGCTTGGTCAGTCATTATTGATGCAGACAAATGAAATTATTAGCTACTGGTAGGCAAGCTGTTGCAATAGGCAATGTAAAATTTAGGTAAGCGTTTTTTTACGCTGTTACACATCAAGTTGTTGAGCTTATAAAGTATTGTAGCAATTTTTGTTCAAATTACAAAGGTGTTACAGTTAACAGTATGAGTTCTGATAGTTCTTAAGTACTTCTTCAAACAGGCAGACATACAAACACCTCCAATATTTGTAAAATTTTTCAACAGGTTAAAACTGCTGAATCAAAAATAACTAATTTAATCTACCTGAAACATACCCTAGAACTTGTGGAGCCTCTAAAGGTAAGTTATGTCATGTTTTTATAAAGCAGAGACTGCTTCGTCCGTATTTTTATACAGTGTTGTTTGTTAAATGTTTTCAAGCTAGAAAGGACCAATAGGTATCATCAAGTCCAAAAAGAAAAAAAAAAAAGGAAGAAAGGAAGTTGACTTTAATCTGTCAGAACATGATCCTGCCAACACAGTCTGTTAATTCTTAAGCCTATTGAAAATGCGTGTTTGAGTCTGATATTCTTTTAAGGACTGGATTCCTACTATTACCTTAATAATTGATTTTATAACAGACATTTAACTAAAACTCCTGCTCAGATTATCCAATCACTGATGTAGCCTCAGTGAATCTGAGAACTTTGTCCTTTGCAAGGGCTAAAAAACTCCCTAGCTGTTCATGTCTATATTTTACTCTTCAACAGGCTGCTTTAAGAAGCTGTACCACACGGCTGCTAAAGGCTTATTACAATTCTCTTGAAGATACAAGGTATTTATCAGGATACGTTAGCTAGTGTGTTAGAAACTCTTAGGTTAAGAATGTGTGTAAGAATTAAGATGTTGCATCTTTGCTTATCTGTAGTTACAAGTATAGCTCAGTTCTTTTGCCTAAAAGTTGATTTTAATTGTCAAAAAACCCCCTGTTTTTCCACTAACAAAAAATACAGGGGAAAAACGTGAACCAGAAAGTTAGTTGTGACACTTCAGTTGCTGATGAACTACACTCTTTTAGAAATAATTCTGAGGAGACAGAAGTAGTGGTTTCCCAGTGTCCCCATAGCCATGCAAAAATCAAGCGTTGCCTGTATCTTTGAGAAATAATTTCTATCTTCCAAACATTTGAATGACATCTTTGGTGAGACTTGGCTATGGTCATACTTCATTCTGAGGCAAAAGTAGACATGAAATTTAGTGGTTTGTTTTAACAGTGCATAATTTGCTTCAGTAATTTGTAATGCTATTATTTGTAATTTTGGGATGCTATTACAAAAAAAAATATTATGTAGCTAATTAGCAATACAACTAATATTACAGATTTGGAATTATACTTGAAAAGATTACAACCATCATTAATGATGATACAAGGTACACAAAAGGATGTCTGAGTATGAGGACCCAGAAGTGCTATGCTGTTAAGCCTAACATCAACGAATTCCTCGACATAGCTCGTAAAACATACACAGAAATTGTTGATGACATAGCAGGTATTTCTGAACCAAGTGTTTTTTTATTTGGAATTCAAGTATATTGCAGTTGGCATAGAGAAGCCATAGAATCATAGAATAGTTAGGGTTGGAAAGGACCTTAAGATCATCTAGTGCTTTTAAACGGAAAAAGGATATATTTACGTTGAACATAAGGAAGAAGTTTTTTACAGTGTATGATGAGATGCTGAAACAGGTTTCTTACAGAAGTTCTGAATGCCCCATCACTGGAAGTGTTCAGGGTCAGGTTGGATGATGGGGCTTAAAGCAGCCTGATCTAGTGGAAGATGTCCCTGCCCATGGGAGGGGAGCTGGACTAAATTCTTCAAAGGTGCCTTTCAGTCCAAACCTTTCTATTATTCTATATCCAGAATGTCTGCAATTGCTAGTCTACATTTGGAGTGGTTGGAATATGAGAGTGGGTAAGCTTAGAGCCTTGAGTAGCAGGGAAACACTACTAAGTAACTCCATCCTTTCTTCTTGCAGGAGCTGTACACCATTACCATCTTTGTAGTATTCAGAATTCCCATCATTTAACACTACATGTTCTTCTGTCATCTAACAGTTTCCCACGTATGATATCATTTCAGCTAGGAACAAGATGGACTTGGGGGGGGGGGGTTTACAAATGTAAAGCACAACCCTCAGTCTGGGGGAAGAACATTGCTTAGAATTGTGAACTGGTTAAAAACTGAGGGTTCCTGAGTTCATCACTCACATCACACATCATCCCTCATCACCCACTATTGATAAGGCAGTGACACTAGGTGCTTGAACAAACTTTCGTTGCCATCGTTAGGCCCATGTGGGAGTTGGTCCTGCCTTTAAAAGCCACATGAATTTATATGATTTTCCACTGGAGAATCTTTTTATCTGATTCTCCACTGGAGAATTTTTTTTCTTAATAGCTTTATGTAGCCTCATCTGTTACATTGGTAAGTTACTTCAGTAACTCCCTGGACACCTGCCTCTAAGGCCTTTTGTCATGTTGCGTACCAAACACATGCAGCACCTATAAATCTCATTAACAGTATGTGTCTTTGTACCAAAGCAAACACTTATGTGTGTGCATGCGCAAGTCTCTGTGTAATTTGGGTCCACTCTATATTTGTGGTATATAGGTATGATCACACAGCTTGCAGAAAAGTACAACCTGCCAATGAAAACAAGTTTCAGCTCTGCTCGTGGGTTTTTTATCCAGATGAATATTGATTGTTCAGCATTACCGAATGGCCAGCTTCCTTCAGAATTTACAAAGGTATCTGTACTAGATATGTTTCTGCATAATGTGTTTGTATACTTAGTATATAAAAAATGTATAATACATTATTAAAGGACACATTAAACAGTAATTTAAGCAACAATTAAAATAATTTCAGTGAAGATATCTAGAAGTAAATGAAGGTGTAATGGGTATGTTTTTATAACCGCCCTATTTCTAATTAATATAGTGAGAAATGTGCAATCACATGCAGTTGTGTTGTATGTGAAGATAAAGTTATATATCTTGCTGATAACTGCATTCTCTTATATGGGTTTTTCATAAATATGTATATGGAAAAAATTAAACCAGGCATTGTTTCTCCTGCTCCACCCATCCTCTTCCCCCCCCCTTCACTGATTGTTCCCAATTTGCATTTTAGAAACTTTTGTTTCCAAAAATATGGCCAGCTCTTACTGTTGGTTTGTATTTTCTGTAGATCACTAAAATGAAAAACACATACAGCTTCACTTCAGCAGATTTAATAAAGATGAATGAAAGATGTCAGGAGTCCCTGAGAGAAATATATCACATGACCTACTTGTAAGACCGTTTAATATTTGTTAATTCCATGGGATTTGTCCAATTAACGGCCACGTACACGCTTTCTTAAAGCTGGATTTCTGTTCAGTTGTGGCCACTTACAGAAATAATCCAAAGTGACACTTATGACATGTACTGCCTAAGACAAAAAAACCCAACCAAACCAAACAAAACCCAACCAAACCACAAAGTCTGTATTGTATTAAGCATGACTACAAACATATTGGCACTTTTTAATAAGGGTGGCCATCATATATATTAATTTTTCATGGGTGACTTATCTATGCAAAATGACACAATGAATGCATTAGGTTTGTAATGCAGAATCCTTGCATTTGCCGGAGAACTGTCTGTTCCTGTATTTTGCCCTTGCTGCTGTCATGTTGCTCTGCTGTCTGTTCCAGGAGACTCACTAAGCATAACATTGCATGTCAGTTTTATGGAAATTCTTTCTAGAAACCATATGGGGGTTTTACTAACATGAAGGCCTAAGGGAATTAGAATTGCATTTGATGTGTTAATAAAATATACTTGTTTCCATAGCTGTATTTTTAGTTCATTCTGTTTGTGAAGCTTTCCTATGAGCTGTTGGTATTTGAGTCTTGGGTCTGATAGGAAAATTTAATCTGAAATGATGGTATAAGATCTTGATTTGCTTCAAAGAAATGCATACATTTGCTTGCATCTAGCAGAGATGATTGCATTTTATGAGTAACCATCTACCCTAACGTACACAGTATGGACATTTTTAACTTGCTTTGTTTCTGTAAGTTGTATGAAGTGACAGTATGTATTGTGGAACAACTTAATTGCTGTCTTATTTCAGAATAGTGTGTAAGCTACTGAACGAGATCTATGAACACATTCATTGCCTATACAAGCTGTCTGACATTGTGTCCATGCTGGATATGCTGCTTTCATTTGCCCATGCCTGCACCCTTTCTGATTATGGTAAGTTTCTTCTTTGATTCTGTCATGGGCCAGATAAAGTCCCTCCTGCTGGAGAATATCCAGGCTGTTTTGTCTGGTTTACCAATTGCTAAGTCCACAATTTCTTTTTCTAGGTCTCAGTAGACTTCATGTGTCTCTGGCCTATCCTTGCCAGTTTTGTGCTGATGTAAGGCTACATGGAGAACTCATAGCAGCCTTCCAGTATCTGAAGGGGGCCTATAGGGATGCTGGGGAATTTAGTGACAGGACAAGGGGGAACGGGTTCAAACTTAAACAGGGGAGCTTTAGATTGGATATAAGGAATAAATTCTTTCCTGTTAGCATGGTGAGGCACTGGAATGGGTTGCCCAAGAGAGTTGTGAGTGCTCCATCCCTGGCAGTGTTTAAGGCTAGGTTGGACAAAGCCTTGGGTGGCATGGTTTAGTGTGAGGTGTCCCTGCTTATGGGGGTTGGAATNGTGAGTGCTCCATCCCTGGCAGTGTTTAAGGCTAGGTTGGACAAAGCCTTGGGTGGCATGGTTTAGTGTGAGGTGTCCCTGCTTATGGCAGGGGGGTTGGAACTAGATGATCTTAAGGTCCTTTCCAACACTAACTGTTCTATGATTCTATGTTCTTTCCAGTCACTGAAATTGCATTCTGCCGTTTAGACTCTGTAAGCCTTCACAGCCAGTCTTTTTCAAAAGTCTTTTCAGTTTAAGTGTATTCTATTGAAAAGTACAAAGTCTGTGAATGTTCTGAGTTTACACTTCTGTTCTGAAAGGACATAATATAAGCAGATCAACACTAAGTAGCATAAAACAAAATACGTAGCTACCTTTGTTTATCTGCTTCAATTTCTGTAGCACATCTAGATGGTTTTGGAAGTAGAGTCTTGTAAGGAATCTAGGATCACATGCTTACTGTCATACTATTTCTCCTGCTTCTCTTGCCCAGTTCTGCAATGTACAAATGATCATGTTGTCTTCAGTTAATGCTGAGCTGGAATACCTACCTCCAGTGCAATATGGTGTAGATACTTAATCAGGTCTAGAAGCCCTTTCAGGAGATGTATCATTACTGGTGCCACTATCTAATTCTCAGTTCTTGAGCAGGATCAGTTCACTTTGCAGTTTGGACTGTGAATCTTCATGTGCTGGTGATTCCAGTCATAGCATATGAATTGATACATAACTGAACTGAGCATTACCTGATGTGTTTAAAGCATCACAGTCTTTCCCACCAGATGAATCAGAGCATAAGTCTTCTTCAGCAGTAATAACAAGACCAAAGCCACTTAGCTTCTCCCATAAAGCTACACCTGCAGTTTGCACAGCCAGGCATGAATGTGTATCTGCTAAAACAAATGTACTGTCATGTGTAGCTTTCAGTCCCCTTTACCAGTTGACTCTCTCATGTAAATCATTAAATGACTAAAACCTACACCAGGTAATTAAGAGTTCCCCAGTGTTTAAAGCTGAGAAACTGTTTTAGCACTTCTCTCTTGAAGTCTGCTCCATTTAAGCAGACTGCCAAATTTAGCAATGCTTCTTTGTTAGCCTGGGGTACTGCCATTGAGGTGGACAAAGAGAACATACCGAACAGATTCAAAGAAGAGCTGTATTCTGACAGAAATGCATACAGGTAGTCTCAGTATCAAGTGGATCTTTGTAGACATAGTGCACACCCAGATAATCAATGCAATAATGTAGAACAGAAATAGAAGGAATGTACTTCCTCTTTTCTTGTGCTTGTATAACAAGGTACATAAATAGTAGTAACAAAGTCGATGACCCCTGTACTTGATGTGCTAATAGCAGTATAAAAATAAATTAATAAGGATATATTAGTTATGAAACTGGCTTTCAGGCTTTCTGTTCTAATTACTTTTCAAGTTCTGCTCTTTGTATTTTTCTTTATTACTGGAGTCTAACCATACTTAACTACAGAACACAAACACAATGTTAATTTAGAAATAAAGTGTTACTGGATTCTTTCTGTAGTAAAAAGTCATGAAGATCTGCATGACAGTCAGAATCTATATCTGAAAGTGGCTGGTAATTCTTCCCAAGTGCTGCATGTCAGTCTTGCTCTCTACAGGAAAGTGAAAATCGGGGAATAGGGTCCGAGTTTGGCTTTTGCTCTGCAAGAATGACTTTGTTTCAGAACTCACTAGTTTAAAAATGTGAAGCTTTCCATATCAACTCTGCAGTGTCCTGTATCCTTTTTCCCCTTTAGTTCGTCCAGAATTTACGGATACTTTAGCAATCAAGCAGGGATGGCACCCCATTCTTGAAAAGATAGCTGTGGAAAAACCTGTGCCTAACAATACATATCTGACAGAGGGTAACAATTTCGTCATTATTACAGGACCAAATATGAGTGGAAAATCAACATACCTAAAACAGATTGCTCTTTGTCAAATTATGGCACAGATTGGTGAGTAATAATGTACAGTGTTACTGTTCTTCTGCAGACAATTGTTTTCTACTTAAAAATATTCATGAAGTTGAACGATTTGGCTTCTAGAATAAGATTCTGTCTAAATGGTACCAGGTGTTTTTTAGTCTGTTTGCTCCTACCAGCTCTTGTGTTGCTGACAGAAGCCACTGCAAGGTTTTAGGTCTGCCATTGGCCCTGTTTGTGTATCTGGAAGCCTCCCCAGTCTGTTCTTAGGAGAAGTACAGTTGTGTGCTTCAGCCCTTTGGAGCACCTTAATCCAGTCTATCTAGTATCTTATATTAGACTGATAGCAAGTGTCCTTGAAGTATGCTCATCAAGCTACATAAGTGTTGGTAATCCAAAAGGAACATGAGAAATTCCTGAGTATAGGGATGAGTCTCAGTTAGACTCCTCATGTTTTTTACCTTAAAGATGGAAGTAACCACCCATTCCAAAGCAGGCTGGTAACATGGAAGAAACACCTTAATAGGCTGACCCTGTCTCTATTAGGATGAAATTACTTAGCAGTGGTGAATAAAATTTGTCCACCGTGTGTCTGTGGGTGCAGTCCCCAACAACTGCAAGTTGTCATGTCACACTTACACGAGAAAACTCATATTTTACTTGTTTCGTAGGTTCTTATGTCCCAGCAGAGTATTGTTCCTTTCGAATAGCAGAGCAGATATTTACCAGAATAGGTATGGATGATGATATAGAAACAAATGCCTCAACATTCATGAAGGAAATGAAAGAGGTATTAAACACGGCTAAGTCAGGGTCCAAGGCCCATTTTTACTGTTAAGCTAATAAGAATTGTATGATTCCACTGAAAGAATGTACTTTTAAAAGTAGTCAGAAATTCAGCTGTCATCTGTTACTTAATGATAAACCACAGAAACCTAGACATATCTTAAATAACAAGTTATGCCAATACAAGTAAAAATCAGTGCTCTGTTGAACAGTAGTTTTGATATTTTATTGTTCCTTGGACCTTAAATGAGCCTAAGCTCCCTCAGCTCCCTTTCCCAAACAGATACAGTTTTGAGGGAAAGTGATATATTCAGTGGACAAGAGGAGGAATGCTGCAAGAGGAGTCTTTGCTTGGTTAGAATTGGCAGCTGTTGGAAAGCTGTGAAAAAGTAAAATTTATGGCTCTGACATGATTTTTAAGAATTTCTGTATTTTCATCTGAATAAAGCAGAGTATTTCTCGAATATCCCTCTGGGCATCCCTCTGAGCAGCACTGTTCCTAGTGGGGGTTCTTAAAAATGCATTTGTAGGGATGATAACACGTGAAATATTTTTTTAGATAACATACATCATACAAAACGCTAATGACAAATCACTCATCATAATTGACGAACTTGGCAGAGGTACCAGTGCTGAAGAAGGAATTGGCATTTGTTATGCTGCCTGTGAATATCTGTTGAATTTAAAGGTAATTCTGTTTTGGAAAAGAAACAAAACCAAAAAAAAACCCCTTCTAATTATTTTATCATAAATGCAAGTTTGCGTTTCTGTCTAGAAAGGGAACAACCCGGTCTCTTTAGTTTTGCTTTGTACACCTTTGAATGCTCAAATGTTGAACCTTTTTAATCAGCTGTTACCTTTCCAAAGTACAGTGGCAGTTCCACACAGCGGTCACACAGGCTGGAGGCTTGTTTAGAAAACAGGAATATGGGTTTAGATGGGTTGAAAATTTCACTTCTGTCACGAGTTAGGTGATCATCTAATTTTTCTGGTTTACTGTAATTTATTCCAGAATCATTTCCGACAGAAATTTTCTTTCTTGTTTCCTTATTTAGGCATTTACATTATTTGCTACACATTTCCTGGAACTGTGTCATATAGATGCCTTATATCCCAATGTGGAAAATTACCATTTTGAAGTGCAACATGTGAGAAGTAGTGCTGGAAATAAGGAGAAAATTGCTTATACTTACACACTCTCTAAAGGATATACAGAGGAAAAAAACTATGGTAATGGATTCTACTATGACTTTAACTTAGTAAACCTCATATAGGACATTATTTCAGTTAATAGGCATCTAACAATATTTTTCTGCTGACAGATTTCTCCGGAGTTAGTATCTCTCTCTGAGTTACAGCTGCAGATCTGTAGTACGTTCCTAATACTTACGTGTTTTAACTGTGCAGTGAGTTGTTAGTTTTGGGGTAGTATGAAGAACTTGGATGAAATTTTCCTTTCCTGTGGTGGGGGATTGGAAATAGACGATCTTTAACATCCCTTCCGACCCAAACCGTTCTGTGATTTTGTAAAAAAACCCCCGTTTTAATAATGTGAGTAGCTACCCGATTCACCTCTGAATAAGACGAGCCAAACTCAGCACACAGTGATCGAGGCGATGATGGAAGCGAGTGAAAGTTCTGGAGAGACTTAAGCTGTGAATGCTGAGGTTTATGTAAAACTCTCGTATGTGTCTGCCATATGTAATGATATATCATTTAAATAGCAGCTTGACCTTTTTCGGTTACCAAAAAGGCATAGTGTTTCTTTTAAAAATGGCAGTGTGTCAGCCAAAGGCTGATTTTGAGAGGTTCCACTAAAGTATTGGTGTTCTCAGGAAAGTGTATTTACTTCTCTTTTAACTTCACCTCAGTACTTCACTTTAATGCTCTATAGACAGGTAGGAAAAGCCTCACACTCACAGGCCCTTGTTCTCATGGGGGACTTCAGCCACCCTGACATCTGTTAGGGTGATGGTACAGCCTGGCACAAGCAATTGTCGTGGTTTAAACCCACGCAGCTCGTTCACTCACTCAACCCCCCTGGCTTGCCCTC
>NDXB01000557.1:0-12901 GCA_002631895.1 Agapornis roseicollis | reverse complement strand
ATCCCATCCCATCCCATCCCATCCCATCCCATCCCATCCCATCCCATCCCATCCCACAGGGTTCCTGTGCTGTCTGAGCTCTGGACCAGCTCAGCCCATGTGTTTTGGGTCCCTTTGGGTCCCCTTCCTGCCCGTGTGTGCCCCAGAAACCAAGGCACCAGGCAGGTGGTGCCCAGCATCATCCATGGAGCAGCCAGAAACGTGTGGTCCAGGCTGGGTTCTGGATCAGAGGGAAGGGGGGACCAGAGCTGGAAGCTGCAGGACAGAGCTTGGGGCACTTTGAGAGGGACCCCTGATTTGGCCAGCTTGTCCCTTGGGTTTTAACTGGGGTCTTGGCTATCACTGAGGAGCCATCGTTGTGATTCCTGCTTTGTGGTGCCTCACGCAGCTCACCCCGGGATACTTCTCCCACTGTTTTCCCACTTGGCTCAATGGGCCGAGTCACCAGGGTGGCCCTGAGGTGTAACCTTAAGGATGCAGTTCGGGTCCCTCTGCTCTCCCTTCCCCCTGCAGCTGTCCCCTGGCTCCTGTTCGGGCTCCGGGAGTGATTAATGGGCCCTGGGAGCTCATTCCTGGCCAGCTGGGGTTGCTGGAGCCTCCCTCCAGCCGGGAAGGGCCTCATTGTTCCACCTTGTGATTTACAGGGATGCGCCCTCCCTCCTCACCCTGCTCCCAGGACTCTGCCAATGGAGCAGCCGGGATGGGTGCTGGGTGCTTCCCATCCATCCCCTGGGGGGGGAAGGAGTCCCCAGGACCAGCTCTGTCTCGCTTTGTGCTTGGCAATGACTGCAGAGCCCTCGTACACCTCATGTTATACACCACCATACACGGCCCCTTGTACCCACCAGGCCCCTCTCTTGGCCCAGAGCTGCTCCATCACCCTCCACACCAACAGTGACAAGTCCAATACTCATTAGTCCCGAGGCAGCAGCGTTGGGCTTCCTGCTCCATAAGGAGCAGGACGGATGCTCCGGATGGATAACTCCAGGGGTTAGGAGTCTAAAAGAAGAGAGCAGGGTGGTTGCCCTCCCCGGGTGGGATCAGCAGCATCCAACCTCATCTGGAAGCATGGGATCAGATGTTACCTAATGGGACCCTTGTTCATTTTGGGACAGGGCCTTTCTCTCCCAGATGCCCATCTCCCATTGGCATCGTGGCCTGGATTCCTGTGCTCTGAGCCAAGCACGAAGTGAGCGGGAACCAGGGGATGCTTTTGGGAAGGTCACACAGGGGCCGCTTGCCTTTGTCCCTTGTCCCATTCCCAGCCCTGCCTGAGACCTGTAGCGGGTTTGGGGTGGGTCCCATGGGATGCTCCATGGCCTGGCTGGCAGGGGATGGGGGTACCCAGCCCTGGGCGGAGGGGGGAAAAGGGGAGTTCTGATCGCAGGGACCCAGCAGATGGCACTGGTGCCTCACAGAGGGGCTGCTGCTGACACCCCCGGGCCCAGGGCCCAGGCAGCCTAGGGCAGCAGGAGCGAGGGATTCACCCTTCCCACCCCGGGCTGTCACATCCTGCCCTGGCTGCTGGGGCAGGAAGGGACATGGGACAGGGCCAGGGGCCATTCCCACCTCGTTGCTCCTGAAGCAGGGACATGGAAGCTCGGCCGGGTAGGAGCAGTGGAGCTGTTCTGCTCCCCACGTGTCTGAAAGCACAGGGAACGGGTGCCCAGAGGAGCTGTGGCTGCCCCATCCCTGGCCAGTGCTCGAGGCCAGGTTGGACACAGGGGCTTGGAGCAAGCTGCTCCAGTGGAAGGGGTCCCTGCCCCTGGCGCTGGACGGGCTTTCAGCTCCCTCCCAACCCAAACCTTGCTGGGATTCCATGGTTCTGTTTTCCATGTGTTCTGGTTTTCCATCGTGAAACAATGTGCAGCCACCTACCTGTGCTCCGGGACTGGTGTCCTCCGGAAGGATGGGAAGATGGAGATGTGTATGGGGAAGGAGAGAGCGAAGGAAATAGTTATGGGAATAGGAGAGGAGCTGGGAAGTGGGAGCTGGGAGGTAGAGGAGAAGCTGAGCTGCCTGTTCCCTGCCTGCCTGCAAGCACAAAGAGCAGGCGAGGGACCCAATCTGTCGGAGATGACAGCAAGGCCAGAACCAGCGTCTGAATTAGCATGGAGTGTTCCCATTGTGCGAGGCACAATGAGGACCATATGTCAAGGCCGGGGCTGGCAGCCGGCAACGACGGGCCCTGAGGAGGTTTGGGAGCTGCTGCTTGGAGCTTGCGCTGCCCTATCCCATTCCCACCTCCCAGAGAGAGGATGGAGACGGGATGGAGACAGGATGGAGATGGGATGGAGACGGGATGGAGACGGGATGGAGATGGCCGGCCCGCATGAGCATCCCTGTGCAGAGGCTGGGTCTGGATGCAGGAGCAGGGACATGGGGCATCCCAAAGGGTGATCACTGGGGAGAAATCCCTGTGCTGGGTCATAAAGGGAAGGAGGGAGCGCTGAGGTCCCTTTCCGTGCCCATTCGGAGCAAAGTCCCCTTCATCCTTCCCTTCTCCCTCCCCCTGTTTATCCTTTCCCTTTGAGGCAGCTCTGCTGAGCCGAGGCCAATTGATTGGAGGCAGCAATTTGGAGCGAGCGGCGGAGCAGCTGCAGCCTGCCCCTGGGGATGCTCCGCATCCACGCACACAAAGGACACAAGGAGCCGCAAACTTGCTTCCCAGCCCAGCTCGGGATGGGCTGAGGGAGCAGGGAGAGGGCTGGGGGACACCGGGAAGCGATGGGTGACGTCCCAGGGGAACACGGGAGGGAGGAGGTGATTTATGGGGTGGGGTTGGGGATGCTGATGGCTGGAGCAGATGTCCTCATCCTGCTGCTCTCACCAGAGGGATTGGGCCGCTCCGGGTCCGTTTATCCCAGCAAATCCCAGCTGCGGAGCGGGGGAAAGCCAAAGATGCGGAGGGAACCTGGATCTGGTGCTGGTGGGACCCTTGGAGCACCGAGAGGACCTATCCTGGTCCTTGCGTGATGCCCTCCCTCCCTCCCTCCCTCCCATCACCTCCTTCCACAGCCCTTGACTCCTGCATGGGGAATCCATCACCCCCGGCGCCGAGCAGCGCAAGGGATGGGTAAAAGCAGCATTGAAGAGAAGGCGAAGGGGAAGCCGAGCGCTCCAGGTTCAGGATCCTTCTTTTGCTGCAGTTTAATTCACTTCCCCCTCCCCTGTGAGCTCCTGAATACTAAACCCTTGCTCAGCCTGAGCAGCCAAGACCAAGAGGAGCCGGGGCACAGCACGGAGGAGGGGTTTCCACCCTGCCCATTCCGGTTGGGGTTCCTTGGCCAGGTTTTGGGTCCCCTCGCCCCAAAGTGCACGAAGCAGCAAATTAATAATAATAATAATAATAATAATACCATTTATCAATAAATTAATCCAATAAATATCCTGGTGGCACAGAGATGGGGAGGGGAAGGGGGGGCTGCCCCGCTCTGCCTTCGCTCGGCCGCTGCCCTGTGGCGCAGGGATGGGGGAGCCGGCTCTGGGATGCGCTGCTTGATCCCTCTGGGATCCCCCATTCACTGGTGAGTCCTTGTGAGACGGAGGTAGCGATTATTCCCTACTTGCATGGGGAGGAGGGAATGAGGTGAGGAGCTGGGAGCTGGCAGCACCCAGTGGGATGGAGCCAGATCTTGCCACTGCCAATGCAAAAGGAACTCTTCAACCAACCAAGCCCCCATGGAAGCAAGGCCAAGCTTTCCCTTCTGCAATGAGCTTTCCCTATCCTCAGCCTGCCCTTGCTGGACAAAAGGTTCCTGGGCTCCGTTTTCCCTTCCCGTTCCCAAAGTGCTGATCGGGACCGGGCTGAATCCCGGCGGCTGGAAGCTGGGGATGGGGCTGTGCCTGCTTCCTCCCTTCTCCAGCCCCATGGCCCTGCCTGCCGCAGGTAAAGTGCAGTTCACCCCAGCCTCTGGGAGCTCACCCTGCACTGTAAATGGGGGAGGGGGCTGTGGCACCCAGGGGTGAAGCCTCTTTGCATGTGGGTGCTGCTGTGCCCTGTGCTGTGATGGGGGGGGCCCCATCCTTTTCCACCAGGAGCACCAAATGGGAGACAGAGAAGGGGGAGGGGGGATATGAAGTGCTGGTGCCCTGGGGTGCTTGTGCCTATCGGTGCCATGGGCCAGACTCACTGTGCACTAGTGCAATAGAGGGCTGGGCAGCAAAGCTTGGGATGCATGGATGTGGGGAGCAGAGTGCTGAGCCCTGGGCAGACCCCGTGTGCAATGGAGGGGCTTGGGGAGCCCCCCAGTGCTGCTCCAGCCTGGAATGGCTCTGGCACCTCACAGGCACCACAGCAAGCATCCCTCTGTGCTCCATCTCAAGGGGAGCCCAGCGCTGGCATCCAGGTCCTGCCAGGGCTGCACCCCATCCTTTAGGGGTGTGAAAAGCCAGCGAGCTGCTCTGCACCCAAGGCTGCTCTTGGGGCTGTCTGATGGTCCTGGATCATCCCGATGTGGTGCTTCATGATGCCCAGGGGCAGAGCAGCAGCGAACCAAGTGCCCACACTGTGTGGGGTGGTTGGTGGCAGAAGGACGGACGGACAAGCCCCCGGGGGCTGATGATGCTGCAGTGTTTCCCAGGTCCGTTTCTTTGTGGCTGGTATTAAAGAGGTGCCACACAGAGAAGCTCGGGCTCAGGGGCTCCTGTGTGTGTGGGTCAGGGAGCAGATGGGGCGGGCAGACGGACGGACTCAGGATCCAGTAGGCAGTGCGGGTGGGATGAGCAGCAGAAGGGATGGACAGAAGTTGGAAGCAGACACGGCCAGCCCAGGCTTCAGGCAGCAGATCCAGCAGGCCAGACAGATGGCGATGGACCAAACACCCAACCTGACCCAAGCAGGATGGGAACACAGACGGACTTGGGTTTGGTGGTGGGGAAATACAGGCCACAGTTCAGAGAGGGGGTAGAGCTGGGGACGTGGTCCATTGGAAGAGACGGGTGAACACAGGCACAGCGTTTTGGATGCCTGATGTGTGGTTCAGGACAGACACACTTGAGCCCTTGGCTCAGATGCCCGGCCCATGTTCAGGTGGGAGATGCAGCAGCCGGATGGCCGGATGCACACAGGCTGTGTGGCTCAGGCATCCAGCACACGGATGCACACAGGCTGTGTGGCTCAGGCATCCAGCACACGGATGCACACAGGCTGTGTGGCTCAGGCATCCAGCACACGGATGCACACAGGCTGTGTGGCTCAGGCATCCAGCACACGGATGCACACAGGCTGTGTGGCTCAGGCATCCAGCACACGGATGCACACAGGCTGTGCGGCTCAGACATCCAGCACATGGTTCAGGTAGGAGATGTAGCAGATGGCCAAGCGCAGGATCTCGATCTTGGAGAGCTTCTTGTCCGGCGGGAGGGTGGGCAGCAGCTTCCGCAGCTCGGCAAAGGCCATGTTGAAGGCTTCGACGCGGATGCGCTCCCGCGTGGCGTGCGCCGTGCGGTACTTGGCCGTGGCGCGGCGCCGGCGCCGGCGCTCCTCCCGGCTCAGGTGCTGCAGGTCCTTCTTCACAGCCTCTCCCGGCTCCATCCGGGATGGAGCGCACAAACCCCCCCCGGCGCCGGCGTCCTCGATGGTGCCCGTGTGGACCCCGCCGCAGTCGCTGAAGACGGACTCGGACTCGGAGTGTGTCGGGGCCAGGTCGAGCTCTGTCTGGTCCGAATTGAGCATCATCGCTGCTGCCAAAGGAGGGCAGGCAGGCGGAGGGATGCTCCGGGGATGCGGCAGGACAGACCGACCCGAGCGCGACGCTGGAGCAGAGCTGCTCTGCTTGAATGCAAAGGCCTCCGGCTCACAGCAAGCTCCTGGTTATTCTCCTCCTCTTCATCCTCATCACAGTCTCTGCAAGGGAATTCTGAGGTTTTCCCTTTTTCCTGGAAAACTCAAGGGGTGGGCGACAACGTCCGCTATAAAGAATGGGTGAAAGATGGCAGGAGGCATATAAATAAAGAGATGGACAAGGAAATATCCCCTGTATGCGCTCAGAGATCGCGGGCTCTTCCCTTGCAGCCGTGGCAGGACCCAGGGTTGGAGCTGTCGGTGTCAGAGCCGGACTCCTGCGTGCTCTAGAAAACAGAAGCACAAGGGCTCTCAGTACAAGGGAGGCAGGGAGAGCACCCGGCTCTTTGCTCCCCTTGCCCTGCAGCATCGGTCCCAGATGGAGCAGGACCCCATCCTGGGGGATCCCGGCCATGGAAGGTGGAAAGGAGCCGGTGGAGCGGCTCTGGGAGAAGGTGGGAGCCGTTTCTCCTGCCTCTCCGGAGAGATGCCAGGTGGTGGATGAGCAAAGGGGGAAACCAGACTGCAGGGGCGAGCGGAAGGGGGGGCTCATTGTGTACTAAATGAGCCCGTATGTCATGGAGCCTGGCACCCCCGACATATGGAACCCAACACAGCTGCTTTGCTTCATGTGTCCAAATAGACGCTGGCTCCCCGCTCCCTCCGGGATGCTGCGCCGCTGGCTGGGAAAGCGGCCTCTCCTCTCCCTTCTCCTCCCCCTCGCTGCCTCCCCTGCGGGGCTCCAGCGTCGGGGCCCCGGATGCCTTCGGGAGCAGCTCTGGGAAAAGCAGGTCCTGCTGCAGGAGCATCTTGGCCCTGGGCAGGGGAAGGGGAACCGGCTGACGATGGGGAAGCGCTGGCAGAGTGGCTGGGAAGGCAGCCAGGCAGAGATGTACAACACATTCCCTCTCTTGGGCCTGACAGGCTTGTAGAGAGCCATAGGGCTGAGAAATGGGAACGGGACGGACAGGGACAGGGGAGGAATCGTCCGTATCCTGCTTTAAAAGAGTGGTGCGGGGTGTCTGCAGGAAGGAACCCCATCAAACCGCATAGAAATGGCTGCGCATCCCCCCTGAGCACCCCATAACTTGCGGGGCTGCTTCTTTGCGTGCTTCACCAAGCACACGTGGACACATCCCCATGTACACACGTCCGTTTGCCAGCACATAGGTGCAAATGTTCCCAGGCAAAAACTCCATTGGGAGAACCCCACATCCATTTAGGAGCAAGAATTTACACTCCCTTGTAAACCTGCCCCCGAGCTGGGCATCTCTGCATGCACACACACACACACACACGCTCCTCCTTGCACTGTGAGGTCCGGTTTTCACTACAGGAACTACCCCGGGCTGGTTTTCTGTAGCACAAAACACTTCCAGTATCAAAGGAAAAGGCCCAAATCCCAAGCAAGAAGTTTAGGAAGCCTGGAGCTGGTGGAAATGCGGCTCTCGGGATCCACAAGGCTTTGAGCTCTCCATAAAGTGCACGATCCTCAGGGCACGGCTGAGGTCTGTGTTCAACTTCTGCCCTCGGGGGCTGACAACCAGGGACCAAGCACCAGGACCAAGGTGGGAGCAGAGGGCTCGGGTTCCTGGACCAGCCCCATCTGCTGCAGCCGTTCGCTGCATCCCTGACTCCTGCACCTCCTCCAGCCCCCTTCCGCTTTCACGCCTTTCCCCCTTCTGCTCCTGTTCCCTTCCCACAGACCCAGGACCTCGTTCCGGATGCAGCCCCATCGGGAGCAGCGTGTCCATGGATGGTGACCCCAGCAGGGCAGGGGTGCAGCTCCAGCCACAAGCACGAGCCCTGGAAGGGCTGCAGGGTGGGGAAAGAGGGAAGGGTGGCACGGGATGGGTCTGCACTTCCAGCTCCAGGGCCGGGCTGAGGTCACTGTGTGGACATCCGGGATCACGCTCGCATGGGAAACACTCTCCCCCTCGCTGCTCATAGGGATGCATCAGATCCCTTGCACCAGCTTCATTCATCTTCTACCTCCCTCCTACCCCAGCGCTGCTGCTCGGAAACCAACAGGCCCATTCTAGAATCCTGGAATGGTTTGGGTTGGAAAGGACCTTAAGAGCATCCAGCTCCAACCCGCTGCCATGGGCAGGAACACCTCGCACTAAACCCAAGGCTCCATCCAACCTGACCGTTCTGCTCCTGCTCTGCAAACCGAACCTTCCGCACAGGGCAGGGAAGGAGACAAGCACCCATTTCCCATCCCCTCCTAAGGCACCAGCACCCGGGCACGCGTGGGTCCCTTCACCCTCCTCCTCCTGGGGCAGACAGGGATGGCGAGGGCAGGGGCTGTGGGACAGCAGCGTTGTTGGTGCTGCCTTGGGAGGGAACTGGAGGTGCCTCCAGCGCAGAGGGCAGGAGCCCTGCACGGGGGCCTCGGTTGCTGCAGGACGCTGGCAGGAGACCCCAGAGCGTTTGCATAGGGACAAGGTTCAGTACCGGCCCCAAGTAAACTCCTTGTCCCGCTCCTCCTTCACTGCTTTGGTCCGGTCCTCAAAGCGCTTTTCCTTCCCATGGGTGACTTGTGCTCTGAATGGTTCCTTACCACTTCCCTTCAGAGGAGCTGTCAAGTGCCACCTTCCTGCATCCATCGGTCCCAAGGAGCTCTTTGAAACCTGCACTAAACAGCCCTGCCTCCAGCAAAACCCTGCTCGCGACGTCTGAAGCCGCCCTGGCCATGCAAAGTGTGTCTGGGACCCACTTTCAGGCCATCTGAATGGAGCTTCCTTCTCTTTCTCCTCATCAGACCCCCCCCCCCGTCCCATCCCCAAGCCCAAAGCAAAGGATGCGCCCGCAGGTTTGTGTATTAAACCTCACCCCAAAGTTGAGCCCCCTTCCCTATGGATCTTCCCGCCTGGACCACGCTGCTCCTCTCACCATCCTCCCCACCTACCACATTCCCATTCCAGCAGCCCCAAACCTCGCAGCGACATCCAGAGCCCTGCAAACCCATGCCAGGACAGCCACCTTACCCCCAGGCCGATGACCATTCCCAGGCTCCAGCTTTCCTCTTCTAGGATGAAGCTCCAGGTAATCCAGGGAGGGAGGAACCGCTTGGCTCATCCATCCATTGAGGAGGCAGAAAGTTTCCCTTCCTGCACACCGGCTCCTGCTCCCTGGGATGGACTTGGGGGGTCAGGGAGAACCCCCCAAGGAGCCTTGGGGCCCAGGCATGCTACTCCTTGGGCAGGGGCAGGAGCGGGCCAGGGTGCATGGAGATGGGCACCCCAAGGAGGCATGTGCCCCATCGCTATTTATACACCCCAGCCTCGCACACCGGGTCCGACCCCGGCTGCCTCATTGGCCGCTCCGGTGCTCCCCCCCTCATAAATATTAAAGTCAAGAGAGGGGATGCCATTGGCTGTGCAGGAGGTTGGAGCCCCCGGGAGAGGAGGGAGGTGGAGGTTGGATGTGGTCCTGGAGGGTGGATGGAGGTGGTGGGAGGGAGGGAGGGATGGAGGGAGGAGGGTGGGGGTGCTCGGGGAGAAGGCGACATCTGTTCCCTGTGCATATTTCATAAGGAGGAATGGAGACGGGAGTGGATGTGGGAAGGGGAGAGGGGCAGACGGGCGGGCGAGCCCCTGCGCTGGGGTGGGATGAGGAGCAGCGAAGGCAAGGCAAGGAGAAGCAGGATGGGGCTGAGCTCCCAGTGATGGGCAGCCCCGCAGCCGTGGCATGGGTGCGTGTGCCCGTGGGCAAGCAGCTTGCCCGATGCAGGGGTCCATGGGCCCGTGTGTGGGGAGGGCGAGCGCTGGAGGATGCTCCCAGACAAGGCTCTCCCAGCAGCAACAACTCCCCCATTGGTCCTGCTTCGGAGCTGCTGTAGAATTCACCTGTAGTAAAGTCGGGGGAGGAAAGAGGAGGAAAGCGGTACCCAGAATACACAGACACCGCTCTGGAACAGCAATCTCCTATGGGACCACGAAACACGGATCTCTTTGGTGCATTAGAACTGGGCTCTACCTCTCACTCTTCTCTGATTCTAAATCCTCCTCTTAACCTCTGCCTTGAGGCAATCTGCTCTGGTCCTGCTCTGAAATCCCTGCATCCCCATCCCACACAGACTCATCCCCATCCCAGACCTCCCTGCAGTTCACCTCCTGCTCCCCTCTTCTCCTTCCACTGAGAGATGGAGGTTTTGTCCCGTCCCCCCCCTTCGCCTCCCTTCCTAAGCCCTGGGTTCCCTGAGGCAGGCAGGGATGAGCACTGGCACCTGGGCGATCTCCAGCCCATGGCAGGCAGCAGCAGATGGGCTCAGCCTTCGCAGGACGCGGCCGAGGGCTCAGGTGGTGGCGAGGAGCCTGCCTCGCCATTGCTATGGCACCGATTACAGACCAGCGCTCGCCTCAGGAGCTCACGGCCACCGCCGCATCCGCCCCGTGCGCAGCGCGCCCGGGCAGCGCATCCACCGCGCACACGCGTGCGGGCACACGAGCAGCGCACGCACGGCTCCATCGCGCTCCCCGCATCCCCCCCATCCCCTTCCCTCGCGTTCCGCCTGGATCCGCGTCCCCCCCCTCCCCCCCCCCCCCCCCCCCCCCCCCCCCCCCCCCCCCCCCCCCCCCCCCCCCCCNCCCCGCCCCCCCCCCACCCCCCCCCCCCCCTTCCCCCCCGTCCCCCCTGGACCCCCGTCCCCCCCCCCCCCCCCCCCCCCCAGGCTCCTGCTCTCCCCCCGCTCCCTGCTCTCCTCTCTTCCCCCCCCGGGGTAGCTCCGCTCCCGCTGCCAGCAGGGCCCCGGCTCTGGGGCTGGGATGGAGCGGGGCTGAGCTGGCTCCTGGGGACGCTGGGTCTGGTCCGTGCTGGCCGCGCAGGGCGCAGCATCCCGGCTCCAGCTCCCTCCACAGCATCCCAGCGTCCTAAGGGTTGGAAGGGACCTGGAAAGCTCATCCAGTGCAACCCCGCTGCGAGAGCAGGGGAACCCTGGGAACATCCCACAGGAACTTGTCCAGGCGGGCCTTGGGTATCTCCATCATAGGAGACTCCACATCCCCCCTGGGCACCTGTTCCAGTGCTCTGGCACTCGCACAGGAAGGAAGTTCCTCCTGATATTCACATGGAGCTTCCTATGCTCCAGTTTACACCCATTGCCCCTTGTCTTAGCACTGGGCAGCACTGAAAAGAGCCAAGCTCCATCATCCTGACACTCACATTGAGGAGGTCTCCCCTCAGTCTCCTCCAAGCTAAAGAGACCCAGCTCCCTCAGCCTCTCCTCATAAGGGAGATGTTCCACTCCCTTCATCATCTTCATGGCTCTGTGCTGGACTCTTGCAAGCAATTCCCTGTCCTTCCTGAACTGGACACAAGATTCCAGAGGTGGCCTCACCAAGGCAGAGTAGAGGGGGAGGAGAACCTCTCTTGCCCAACCAGCAGCCTCCAGTGCAAGCATTGGCAGATCCCACCCGGGATCCTTTCGGGAGCAATCTGTGGGACACAAACTGCCCGGCTTAAGGACACAGCCCGGGATGCAGCCCGGTGCCAGCCCTGCCTGGCTCCAGTGACACAAGCACCTAACAGGGATGCTTCCCATAGGGCAGGCACCTTAACTCTGCCCTGGTGCGAGGCAGACCCGCAGCCTTCCTCCTCCCACAGGTTGTTGTAATGGACCCCTTCATCCGGCAGCATCCCTGCCAGGAGGGAGAATTCCATCTGGGAACAGGCCTCAGCTTGGGGAATGGTTTCTCTTTGTCCCGCATCCCGGAGCCTTGCAGCGCTCCCCAGCAGGTGGAAGATGAAGCCAGAGCCATGGGTCTTGTGGGAAGGTGATGGCAGAGCGAGAAACTCAAGACCCTTCTCCTGCAATCCAAGCTAATCCCCCCCCATTCCCATCACTTCCGTCCTCCCTGGTGCCTGCTCAGAGCCTGCATCCCACAGGACCTGCCACGGTCCCTAGGATTTTTGGCTCTCCACCTCCTCAACAAGAAATCCTGAGCTCCCAATACCCTGAGGCTGGGGAAACCCATGAGATTTGGGGGATGGGAGGCAAGGAACCCTCGGGCTTTGTTCTGACCTTCCCAAATTCCTGGCTGGCAGCAACTGGCATCAAAACCAACCAGGAGCCCACGGGCTGGAGCCTGCAGAGCCCCTCATTGCCTCTGCGCTCCTGGGCCTGCCTTTCAACACCGTGCTCAAGACGAAAGAGGCTGCTGAGCACCAGTGGGAACCCCTCCAGCTTGCCAAACCCCCTTGGTACCTGTGAGCTTGGGGCCCCCATATGGGGCCATTGTGGCTTTGCCATCCAAGGGGGATGAAGGCTTCCAGGACCTGCCCACCTCGACCCACAGGGTTCAGGGATCAGCAACTGGGATGTGGGGCCGGGGGGGGGGGGACCCGAGCTGGGTTTGCTGCCCCAGGGCTCCCGTGTGGTGCAAGGAGGGCCCGGGGAGGAAGGGACAGAGAGGAGAAGAGGCTGCGTTTGGCAGGAGATGAGGTGACATATTGCACACAGCCACTGGGGACCACCCTGGCCTGGGCTTGTCGGGAAAGAGAGGCAGCTTTAACCCTTGTGCTGCTGGAGCAGCCCACACGCACTTGGGGCACTTCCCTACAGCGTGGAGCAAGGAGTGGAAAACCTGGAAGGAGATCCCTGCCCCAGCTCCCAACCCCTGGAAAGACGCAGCCCCTGGGGAACGCGAGCGCTCCATGCCCATCAGCTGGTACCCCCATCCACACGGGGGGACTGCAGCTCCACCTCTTCAGCAAGGCCCCTCTGCACAGCAGAAGATGCTGAGCCCCTGTGGCCACCCGGCTGCTCACCATGGCGAGGTCTTGTCCTGCTTTGGACCTCTCCCATCAGCCAAAGCCAGCAGAGATCTCACCGTTGGTGCCACTATGCTTGCTCCAGCCATGGCCAAAGGTGGTTGGGTGGTTGGGTGGTTTGTGGAGGGGGCTGCAGGGGATGTGTGTGTGTGTGTGTGGGTAGGAGGCTGAGCAAGGTCCAGCATCCCTCAGCACACCCATGCTGCTGCCTGTCCCTAACGCACAGCAGGAGGGCCCTCGCCTTCGTGGCCCTCCCCACACCTTGGGCACGCTGAGACAGCAGCTCCTGGCTCTGCCACCCCTCTCCTCTCCCTCTCCTCTCCCTCTCCTCTCCCTCTCCTC
>NDXB01000556.1:17149-93128 GCA_002631895.1 Agapornis roseicollis | reverse complement strand
AAAAAAAAAAAAAAAAAAAACACCTTTTTTTTAGGGGGGGAGTTGCTAAACGAGAACATTGCTCATGGGAGGTACCAGCCTGGAAGCAGAAACAGCCTCCTTACCGCAGGGCACACACAACAGGACAGAAGCAGGAGCAGCCCTCCAGCCCCTTCATCCCTGCCCTGCAGAGAGGGCACGGCTAACACCGCAGGCACTTCTGCTGTAGCGGGCAGAGAAGTTGCACACATCCTGCTAGTGCTGACAGCTGGCAGGGACTCACTGCCATCATCTCACAGAAACACTACTGCAGAGAACAAGGGTGCTAAACAATATTCACAACCTCTTAATGCCACTGAGACTCTTGCTATAGTAAGAGTTTCTTTTCAAGTAGGCAAACTAATAAAATCAACCAGAATTTTAAGTCCTAGCTGAAAACCTGTTAGCTTTTGTAACAGAGAATCTAGAACTGGGGAACAAATATAAAATGTGTATAAAATGTTTAATATACGACTTCAAACCATGATACCTTTTTAAAGTTTATTCCATCCTTGCTTAGTAAGTAATCAAAGTAACTTACACCAGAAGCTTGACACCTATTACCTCCAACTCACAACTGCAATTGTTAATCATCATCAAAATACCTTGTGGTTAAAAATATGGCTGCAAACCGTGGACCCCTGCAAGTTTCTCCTCACTCCTCATGCCCTGAACAGGATAGGCTTCATCTTCCAGGTTGGTTTTGAACTTTTATGCTTTCTGCTCACACAGGCATCATGAAATTCTGGATCTGTGCTCACCTCACATGATTACAGAGTCCTTTCCTTTAATAGCCCACTTTAAATACTGCTAGATCCCCTTTCCTTTGTATAAATAATTGGTTTAGAGGTTTGAGAGCCCCACTTTACATACCACAGAGACACAGTTTATGCCAGCTAATGGCAAGATATCTTCAAACACACTAATTTTTATAGACATGCGATTTATAAAATACTAAGACAACCATCAAAATGTCATGAAATGTTAGGAAAGCTTCAGTGAAGCTTCCATAGCTTTACCTTGGTTTCTCCTCTTTACAAAACAGGAAGGTCATGTACCAACAACATACATTTTTCATTTGTTGTCATAAATTTGTTTTTATTTAAGAGTACCTGCAGTAACTGAGGAGCATGATGTAAACTCCTGCTTAGGAAACCATCACTGTCAAAGTCCCAGTGGAAGGGAATGCAAATGCTCAGGACAGGCTTTCCTGTTCTGACAACTGCCTGAAGCCACCAGAGAGCTGTGTGCCTGCACACCATGGCTCATGCCAGCCGAGCACTGCAGAGATCCCACTATCACACCAGGATGTTCTTTGGATTGCTGGATGCCACACAGTGGTGGATAACATTTCATCTTTACTGAAAACACCACAGTCAACTCATCTGACACTGCTCTGCCTATCAGCAGAGCAAGTAATTTACACATCCCTACTCAGGTTTATGTATTTGGGGCATCTGTTTAGTTTTTATTACTTCTGGCCTTGGCTCCAGCACTCCTTCACAGATCAAGTAACTGCTTTCCCTTGCTGCTAATTTCAACAGCTGGTTATTACTCTCCAGCCTCCTGCTACACCCACCTGGGGAAGAGTCATAAATAAATGTGTACAAGCAAGCAGCTGCTGTCATTTCACAAACTGATTCACCCAGTAAAAACCACCCTGCTCAGGAGTGCAGTGCTGAATTACTGAGCATGTGTTTGGAGATTATGTTCATAAAATCCAAACCCAATTGACTTTGTTCATTAATACAAATGAGTAAATGAGGAAAGAGCGTTATGAAACAGAATTTACTACAAATAAATAATTACACTCTGAACAGGCCAAACACCCGCTCTTCCCAATAAACACAGGGTTTGGTATTTGGTGTAACGGACCACTTTTACACCAGTGGCAGACAAGCCAACATCAAGTAACCATGCGACCTGGAATCTCTGACTGCAAACAGAAGAAATACAGATGGCTCATCAGGCTTTGTTAGCTGTGCTGTGTGTTCTTTACTAGTGGATTAACTGGATCATTTCTTTTCGGATGTCAGTGCTAGGAGAAAGTGAGTGTGTGCTCCACATTTAGAATCCACACAGACTATAGAAGAGAACAAGCAGTGCTTTGCAGACTATGCCACAGGAAGATGCAGGGAAGAAATGGTTTCCTCTGCATTTGAGAAGGGACATCTTCCTGCAAGGTTCGGTAGTTTGGCTTCCACAGCCTTTGAAGAATTTACTCCTGATGAGGCCAGCCCACCTTTCAGTGGTAGTGGCCTAACCCACAATCACTTCTGCAGGTTACACAGGTGACAATAATCTTTGTCAGCTGGCATCAGGAATTAAATTATCTCCTGCTGACTTAAAATAGAAGCATCTAGCACTGAAGTGCTCCTCTTCCTTGGTCAGACAGCTCACAAAAATCCCATCTGCATTAGTTTACAGCCGTTTCTACACTTGTACACATGTACTGCAAGGTCAATTACTCTGACAGTAAAACTTCACAGTTCTGTTTCTGCAAATCTGTTGGGGTTTTCCCAATAAAGACAATTCCAACAAATTGCTACCACACAGCACAATATTATGAGCTTTTAGTGGATTTTACTCCTAAACTAAAAGCCAAACTCACACACTACAACAATGCTTCGCATCTGAGAACCTGTCTTTATTAGCTTAGCAGATACACAGCCCTTTCAAGACTATTGATGCTACGTCAGCATTTAAACCTCTGTACCAAAACATGACTAACTAGAAATAACTAGAGAAACACTGGACCTCCCTGAATACCCAAAACCTAAAATCTACCCAATACTTCCTCATCTACACTAAAACTGATAAAGCTCATCATGAAATTAACACCCCACCATTGCACTAGAGATAGTGCCTTCAGAACTTGGTGCTATTTAAAATACCAGAAAGAAAATCCAAGCCACTGAAGTGTCATTTTTTGGGGAAAAAAATCCTAGCATTTAAGCTAGGAAAACTACCATTAAGCAAGATCTGTATGAACAAACTTAAAGAGGAATAAAAGTTAGTAAAAAGGGCAATAAAGATTGGGTAGCCTATAAGCACAAGCCCAGAAAAACAAATTGCAAATATTGAACACAAGGTCTAACAAGAAGTTTTCCTTGACAGTTCAATACTTCCCCTACCGCAGAATAAATTAACATTTAGCAATCAAAGAGAAGAAAATTCTAAATGGAGGTGCTAAAATCACAGGCACAGGACGAATTTAGGTGCCAAGAAAAAGGAGATGGAGGACAGACGGGCCAACAGGATAAGCTTCTGAAGTGTGATGGAAGTCATTCAAACCAGACAGCAGGAAATGGGGCAGAGGAGAGGCACGAGCAGCAGTGACAGGACTCTCTCTTCAGGGGCACTAGTAGCCACGAGCAGGGGGGACAGAGAAATGGGTGCTCTCTCAGTACAAAAGGTGATGGGTTTAACTTTGTCTGTAAAAGTAAGACTTTGCATCATGCCAGATTTCAACCCCAAACAAGCGACACTATCTCATGAGCTACAAATTCCTCATTTCTTGTTTCATTGCTTTAAATTGTCTCATGATATTAAGACTTTCCTCACAGTTCCTGAATTTTAATCAAAATAGTATTTACAGTCCCGTATGAAGTACTGAGAACATGCTCAGGACACATTATCAAAGTAAAGTGGGACTGAAAGGCGCTGTGGGAAGTGCACTACAAGCCTGAGGTGCATATTCCACAGAGGAAGTACGACCTAAGCACAGATTAAAACCACACAGCATGAACAATGCAGGACACTGCCTCGTAGTAGTGCTCAGCCCTGACGCTTCCAGGCTCTTCCCAGGTTCCTCAGCTCAGCACACAAGGTCCCAGACAGGCTTTCTTTCTAATACTTGAGAACAACATTGATTAAAGCATCTCCTCATCTTACAGCAGTCATCTACTTGTGAATAGCTATCCCACTTTCAGAACAGGAAGACTTCCAAGGTAAAAACAGCTATCTTCCTCATACCATGGCTGTATAGTTAAGATGCCAGGTACAACAGAAATAAGACAACATCGGATTTACATGTTTTGCTTTAACGCAAACAGCTACACCAGTTATAGAATTACTGAATTCCAACAGAGCCACTGGACAAGAGCCCAAATAGCACTACCTGGAGAGAGTTTTACTGATGCTCCACTGCCCGCGGAGACCTGCGCTGCAGTTTCACGGAGTCTTTAACCCGAAAAACGAGCAACGCCTCCGAAAGGGAAGGCTCCGTTCGCCTCACCCCACTGAGAAGCAAAACCGGTTACGTGAGGAACCGGACGGTGACTGCTCTGGACCAAAACCGACCTGAAGCAATGAGCGGGGTTTATTAACCGGGGAGAAGCCTCCCCTCCGCCCGTGGTGCGACCTGCGACAGCGATGGCGGCGAACACGGCAGCGCCACCCGCTCACCGACCAGCACCGCGCCAGCAACGTGCAAACCGGCCCCGGGACATCCCTGCGCGGGGCGGAGCCGGGGGCGGGATCGAGATCGGGCCGCAGGAGAGAGGCCCCGCCCCGTGCCGGCCGCTCCGCTGGGGCCCGCCCCGCCTCACCCCGCCGCCGGGGCACGCGCAGGCCCTGCAGCCGCGCGCTGCCATGGCGGCAGCCGTTGGCGGAGAGGGTCCGGCTGCCGGCCCCGCGGCGGGAGACGCGCTCTTGGCCGAGGCGTGGGCGCTGCTGCCCGGCACCGAGGAGGAGCTCACCTTGGCGCTGAGCGGGGAGGTGGACGACTGCGTGTGGCCGCTGCTGAGGCGCGCCCGCGGGCTGCTCTACGGCGCCGAGGGCCGGCCCGGCGGGGAGGCGACGGCGGCGCTGGGGCGCCTGGGCGATGTCCTGCGGGACTACTCGTGGGAGAAGCTGAACGCGGGCCCGTGGCGGGAGGTGAGCAAGGCCTGGCGGCAGGTCTACACCTACGGCTGCCTCTTCGGGGCGCTGGCCGAGGTCGCCGCAGGCCGTCCGCTCGCTCCCGCCGTCCGCCTCTGCGACATGGGGCTGCTCATGGGCGCCTCCGTCCTGGACAACGTCCTCGCGCGCCTCGTCCGCGTCCTGCAGCAGCACCTGCCCCGGGAGCAGCGGCGCGGCACGGCCGGACTGGCCGCTGAGGTACGGCCTGACAGGCCTGGCCCTCCGCGCGCTGCCCCCGCGCTGCCCTTTCTTTGCCTCCTCTGCCCCCGGGCCGGGCCGGAGCTCGGCGGGGCCGCCGCTGACAGCTACAGGACCCAACCCGGTGTTGCAGAGCGCCCGGACCGAGCCTCGCCCCGCCCCTGCCGTGCTGCCGGAGGACGCGCTCCCGCGGCTGCGGTGCCCTTCGCTGGAGCACTTCCGAGACAAGTACCTCATCCCGCAGAAACCCGTGGTGCTGGAGGGGATCATGGACCACTGGCCGTGCATGAGGAAGTGGAGGTGAGGAGCAGGAGGTTGTGCCCTGGCGGGCCGAGGACGGGGATCGTTCTGTGGCCGGTATGGCGTGAGAGCCTCCGCGTGCCGCTCAGCGCTCCAGCGAACCGCGCGCGCCGGGGTTTGGAGCTCGGAAAGGGAATTGCGGAGGTGCGGGTCGGTGCGACCGGCTCCTGCGAGAGGCGTGTTTGAGTGCAGCTGCTTTCATCCCACAACCAAGAGTGAAATTAACGTTAACCAAAGGCACTTGTTTCATAGGGGCTTTGTTCTGTTTTCAGGGAAGGTTTTCCACTGGTTAACTTCAGACACTTTGAAAGATGAATGTCTCTGTTTAGTGAATGTCATTATCAGTGGTGAGGTGTATGCCACCCTCCAAAGTAACTCCCCCACCTTTAGCCAGGATGGGTATTACTGGCACCTGCAAACAGAGTTTGGCCCTGATGGAGAGCTGACCTGGCACAATGATGAAAATGTAAAATGTGTTTAGCAAATGTGGCAGCAGGCGGTAGAAAGATAAGCCATCTCTAGGCAAGAGGGACCATCTCAACTGGTACAAAGCAATATTTAACTGAGGTTAACAAGGTTTGGAAACAAAACAAGAAGGACATTGTGGCATAATGTACACACGAACTTGACTGCTTGTTTCCTTGCTGCTTCCATCCTTTTCTGGTGCCTTTTGTGTCTCATTGGTTGGTTTTAGAGAGAAAAACCTCATGGTAGTAGAGCTTTATTATTCTAAAAGATTGATTTTGCTCGATTGCCTTGCATTCAAAATCAGTAAGAGCAGCAGAATAAGGGGGTAATAGAACTTTCTTTATTTCAGCGTGGACTATTTCTGTCAAGTCGCTGGGTGCCGCACAGTGCCTGTGGAATTGGGCACCCGATACACAGATGAGGAGTGGTCTCAGAAGCTCATGACTGTCAGTGACTTCATCAGCCAGTATATTGTGAATGAGGTCTGTTACTCTCATTTTGGATCATACAGTAATGTGTTACTGGTACCAAATTTTTGCTTAGGTGAAGTCAGGGAGGGTCATGCCCTGAATTAGAAGGTTTAATGTTTTCAAGGTCTGAACATAACAATAACTAGGTTTGATTTTTATGTATAATTAAGTGTACAGCAGCTGGAATTGCTTTATTCTTTCAACTGGCAGCACAGGAATTTGTATCCTACATCTCACTAAGCAGTTTAATAACCATGAGAAACAAAACTGCTGGCTGACTATCACTTATCCTTAGACTCCACCACTCAGGTTTGTGCTTGCTGGACAAGCAGGTCATTTGTTTTCTTTAGAAAGAAAGAATACAGACTTGATTAGCAATTGAATGTCCCTTGACTTTCCCTGCTGAGGATCCAAACCCCTCATTTCCATTCCCAAGTCTTCTGGCAGGGAGGACCACGTGCACAGCCTGGAATCCAGGGTGCTTACAGAGGTCTGTGTTCCGGCAGAGCACTGCCACAGGACTGGCAGCAGAGCTGGTGGGTGCTGCAGGGTTATAACTGGGCTGCTTCGGGCGAGCTCCTGTGTTGGAGGTGGGGATACAGCTGCACTTGCCTTTTTGTGATAGCTGAAAGTTATTACTTCAGAAGACCCCTTATCCTAGTCAACTGCTGAAACAATTCTAGTACTCTGAAACAGACATCAGAAGTACTGGTAAATTCTGCTCACCTATAAGAAAATTAGTTGATTGAGAATTCTTACCTATGTGTCATTTTCTGTTTCTATGGTTTTTTCTTTCTCTGCTGTGATTTCAGAAGAGTGTGGGATACCTTGCCCAGCACCAGCTCTTTGATCAGGTAAAACTGAGTGAATGTTTTTATCTTTCTGGAGTCCAGTGTTCCCTTTGTCATCTCTGAGGATGTCAATTCTGCTAGATGAAAGGGCATATGGAGAATTCACAGTATTTCTTATGTTTCTAGTCCACAGTTTGAAGGAACAGAGGGAGGGGTTTCTTCCATTCGGCCGAAAGGCATGGAAAAAAAAATTCTTTCCGGGATGAAGACATTCAGTCTTAGTACAATGTAGCATAAACATATAGGGATATCATCTGGAAAGCAGCATTTCCCTAAAGAATATGTAAATCAGGGAATAGGTTTGGACAAGAAACAGACTCCAGTGGTGATATGTTCACCATATTCTGAAATGTCATTCCCGTTAACCAGACATTAGGTTGATGGGAGATGTAAAAAGAGATCTTGCAGAGATTCTCTGAAGAATGAGAAACCCCTTTCTTTCTCCCACCTCTCCTTCCAACAGAATCTGCTTGCTAGGACAGAAGGTGGGAGGACATTTCCTGCAGGTTCCTAGCAGTTCAGCTACTTCTCTCCTGCCTTTGCTGGACAAGCAGGTCATTTGTTTTCTTTGTGTTAAGCCTTGTTCCTCTGTTCTGTGAATGAAATACCTTTAGCAAGTCAGCAGAAACCCTTTTAATGTCTATTTTTTTATGGCAATAGATCCCAGAACTGAAAGAAGATATCAGTATCCCTGACTACTGCTGCCTGGGGGAAGGGGAGGAAGAGCACATCACCATCAACGCTTGGTTTGGTCCAGAAGGCACTATCTCACCTCTTCACCAGGATCCCCAGCAAAATTTTTTAGCCCAGGTCTGTACTGTGCTTACTCTGTATGTGCCATTAATGCTTTACCTAGGAAAAGCGCTCACGGTGTGCAAGTGCTAGAGACAAGGGTAGCAAAAAACTTGATGAACAATTGAAGGGTAGGGAATATGCAGATACTGTTTTGCTATTCTATTGCATTTGTTGCTACTGCAACTTAATCTTGTAGACCACAAGTGCTCCTCACTGAGATAGATCATTACGTATGATACATCATTACGTAGATCATTGCAGATGATAACTGGAAATCACAAGAAGCAGCTTTTCCAAGGTCACACACAGATTTTGTGGGAGTTGGAAAGAACATAGATTCTGTCATAGTATACCAAGGAATTTGTTTTTCTGTAACTGCAAGATTTTGGGGTGGATATAGGTGCACACTTTAACAACTTCAGGCTACCCAGTAAAATACCTACTTATGTATGAATTGATTCAGATGAAGTAGTATTTGCACCATGACCTCATTGCTGCTAAGGGAGATGCTGTTTGTAGGCTTCAGAGTGACACAGTTATGGATTGGGGCCCTATGTGGTATGTCTATCTGCAAGTTCAAAGATGTATTCCTGGTCCAGGCAGCTGACAGCTTCAGACCCTGATGGGACTTGTGTTTACTGGAAAAAGTTTGCTGTTTCTTAAATGGCTTACTTTGAAACATCTTCCAGGAGGATCATGATGTTGAATGCTTTCTACTTGTCTATTTGTGGGTTGAGGCTTAGTTCCTCTCTTCCAAACAGTTGCATCTTGCTAACCTGTGTTTTCACTTGTAGCTGAGGCTTAATTCAGGCCTTCCAAATGTGAGTTTTTACAACTCCAATAGTCTGATTTAACTTTTTATTATAGCAGTGTCTGTTTATTGTGAACAAAGACAATGATGTTTCTTGTAATCAGGACTGTTTTACTGTGAATTGCCAGCCTTGACTATAGTTTGTAATGTAATGTGCAGGTTAATGACACATGGAAAGTGTTTACTGTCATATACACAGGTATTTGGAAGGAAGTATATCCGCCTGTATTCACCACAAGATTCAGAAAACCTGTACCCACATGAAAGTCAAATACTTCACAACACCAGTCAGGTAAATAGTTACCTGAAATTTTAATATCAGTAAAATGCTGTTTTATCAAACTGAATTTGAGAAAAAGAGATGCTACTGATATGGATTGTTTTGGTTTTTCATAGGTTGATGTGGAAGACCCTGACTTAGTTAAGTTCCCCAATTTCAGAAAGGCTGCATTTCAATCCTGCGTTCTGATGCCTGGAGAGGTTCTGTTTATTCCAGTTAAATACTGGCACTATGTACGATCGCTTGATGTCAGCTTCTCAGTCAGCTTCTGGTGGTCATAGCTCTGAAGCATGCAGAAAGTCTGTTAGCATTGCAACAGGAATTAAGAATTCTTCTTAAGTACAAGAATGTTCTTCCCTATCAAGAAGTTAGAGGTGGATTAAAAAACCCAACAAACTCATGCTTCAGCATGGTGAAAGAATCTGAATGGATAAACAGAAAGAAGATGCTGCAGCCACTATATTGTTGTGGGTGTTTCAAATAGGAATGCCTCATAAAGAGCTTATGTTAAGTCATCATCCTGTGTGTGTGTATGTATCCAAAACAGCTCCATCTGTGGCTGCTGCCAGGATTCTGCTTCTAACTGTATTTGGCACATCAGGTTAGCGTTCTAATTGGATTTAGTAACAAACTGGGAGTTACACAAACAGGGTGTAAATCCCAGTGAGGGATGGTATTACCCAAAGGTAGCAAGGTGCCAGTCTCCTCTACAGAAAAAGTTACCAGTGTTAAGAGCTAGGAACATAATTAATTGTGGCTAACCTGCAGTTTAATTGCAGTTAAATAAGCTGAAACTTAATCATGCTTAGAATATCTGCCTTCTGCCATTCCACACTGGTACCTGGCAAGATTTGATCCTTCTGTTTTTTTAAGTCACTATAAGTACAATACAATAAGTAAAAAGCATCCTTGCATAAAACTGGACAGTGAAGTGCTAATACCAAAAGCTAATTTTAATTACATTTTTCTTCCACATTGCACATACAAAAGCTGCCATTGTCCCAGTTCTGTCCAGCTCCCGCCCAATCATTTTGACTGTGGGAATATTCCCTCTTTTACTGAGCACAGCTGCTCACAACCTGTCCTTCTGTTTGATGAACTCTCCTGTGTCTCCAGAAGGAACAAAACCCAAGCAACAGTGCCCACTGAAAGCATTCAAACTCTAGCCCTAGGTCAGATATCCAGCTGTCCACCTTAGTGAGACACCACAAGTAGTGCATTGATTTTTCAGCTGCTTGAAGCACTGTGGTGCTAGGAACAGGTTTGATTTTCAGTTGTGTCCCAGCCCAAGAGCATGGAGAACTACAAACACAACAGCCTCCAAGAGAGCTGTGCAGGCATAATTGAAGGAGAACAGGAAGGTCAGTGATAATTTTATTGTAAAATCTGTAAAAGCTTGAGGAAAAACCAAGCACACTGACCTCTGCATTGTTGCTTATGAATACAATACAAGCCTGGCTGTTCTGCAGGAGCGGGGTAAAGAGATTTTACTAAAATCCAGTTTTCCTAGGATCGTCTCATGCTGAGCATGAAACTTTTCTCTGTTCGTGCTGGTTTTGGTGGTGACTGGGTGTCTGTGTGACTCACTCCTGTGAAAAAAAAACAAAAGGAAGGTCAACGACAGACACATAAAAAAGGTTGATACTGTATAACCTCCATATTTCTAAAATGCTTTATACACTCCTGTGTTCCTGTTCAGCGTCCAGTTTCCCTGGCTAAATAAAGGAATTCCAAGAGATCATGGTGGTCTTGGAAGCTCAGTATTTCCAAAGGTTTTAGTGTGATGTGTTGTGTCCCCTGCTCTCCTGTTACAAACAATATGCACATTACCTGCTCATGACCACAAAGCATAACCCTTGTGTTTTCAGCGCGCAGTGTTGCCCCTGTATGGTTTTCTCTATGAAACATACAACTGAAGTCAGACATAACTGGCAACCCTGCTAGAGCTGTCACTAACACAGGCAGTGCCCTGGGTATCAGCCCCTTCTTGAGTATTGTTATACTCATCTTTTTTGTTTTAAATAGGTTCTTGGTACCTGGGATGTCACAAGTCCAGAAATCATTACACTGTGGACAGCGAGGTTCAGTCTGAGCTCTAAAGTACTTTCTGATGCAAGGTAAATGCATTCCAATTCCACAGGATTCACATACTTGGCTCTGCAATCAAAAGCATTGAAAATCTTTATAAATCTGTGCTTCAGTTTGATTTTGTTAAAAGGGCAGCAGATACACACTGGGTGTTCCAAAGTAAAGCTGGTGGATACTCAAAGCTGCTAAATGATGGAGGTATTTTCCTGGAAACTAGGAAATACTGTTTCCCTTTATGGGCAAAATCTAGCTTGAAAGACAGACTATGCTGAGGTATTTGGATGCAATGAAGGAGACTTCTTGGATGGAAACACTAACATGGATACTCCCATGGCACATTGGAGGATGCCCACTGAGGTAATAAAAGAAACGTTACCTGGATGGCAAGGCTGTGACAGATGTTACACTTCCTTGCCACATCTTGGTAGTTGCTGAGAATGTATTGTTCCATCTCAATTATGCACCGAGTATGCAGAGTAAATTCTCCATTTCTCTAAGGAAACAAGTGGCAAGACAAGGAATTTCTTTTTAATTCCTTTTACCTTCTTGACTTTCCTGGTCACCTGCTAGCAAGCATTTGACATCCACTTTCTTCTGCCATCATGAAACTAACATGCTGATACTGATGCAATGTAAAGTCAAAATACTTTTGAGGTAGCAGAATTAATGTGTTTAGAGGGTCAGAATAAAAATCTCACACGTTTTACAGAGATTTATCTAGTCCTAAGAAGGTATGTATTAGTGGGCATGCTCTCCTTAAAGACATGCAGTTTTTGGACCTTCCATTTGCCCATTAGCAGAAATTCTGCTGGCTTTCAGTAAAATCTAGGCATTTGAGGTATTTTTGAAAATCTCTGCTAAATCACTAACATAAGTAAACATGTGGCAGCAAGCTAGAGACTATGATGCAAGGAATCCAGAAATAAAAGAATGGAGGTCTCACTTGTTCTGACAAGCAACTGCAGTGTCCACGTGGTAAGCGCATGAAAATTAAAGTAGATTTAAAAATGTGCACATTTTTATGCCCATGCATTTCTGGTACAGGAGTTTTCAACATGTTTGGCCTCACACCTTTTCAGGATATTATAAACAGTTACAATTGACATTTACCTTAACCATAATGGCACTGATCACCCTGAAAAACTTTCCTCAGGTCTTGTTCCAAGTTTAAGTAAGCCAAGGAGGTTTCTATGCCACAGTGCAGGGCTGTACACACATATGCATCTAGCTCACAGGCAAGGAAATAGAATCATGTCCTGTACAGACCTACCCAAGAAGTTCTTCCTCGTCAATGTACTACCTTTTGTGCAACAAACTCTGAAGCAGCAATAAGCACATGCCCCACAAAAACATTTTTGCCATTATTCATTAAAGAAAGCTCCAGTTTCATCCGTAAGAAAGTAATAGCTGCACCTATTAAAATACAGACACTTAAAGATACAGCAGTTACCTCAGAGAGCCACTTATCCTCCACAAAAACTTTCAGCGCTTGTTCCGCTTCCTTTTTCTTCATTTTCTTTGTCTTAAGTTGGTCAGCCAAGTTTAAAATATCTGTAGAAGGGGCAAAGCCATTTTCTGATAAAATGATTAGGTCCATCTACAGAAAGAAACATGTTCAACTATTAAAAACACCCAAGCAATTAGACAGACACACCTTATAGTAATGTGCAGCTTATTTAGCTTCCATACATAGGAGACATATTACAGTATATGGCTTGGTCCAGAACTGTAATAAAAAGGCCAAAAGCTGAAACAGCTGTCTGTACTTTGACAGTTTTAATCCTTGCCAGGAAAATGTTTCCACAACTGTACAGTGCTGCCTAAATGAAGCTGCATTCAGGGACCTTGAGCATACTCGGGGGTAAGAGATCTACTTCCTTTTACTTGGTCTTTATCAAGGTTCTTTTGAGGAAAACCCTCTCCCTACTCAAGTAAGTGTAAGTTTGCCCATGCTCAAGTCAGTAGCACTGCTGTACTTGCCTGGCATTTGAAGGCTGTAGCAGTGTTACCAACCTGCAGAATCTCTCACTGCTTCCCATTATCACAGAGCAGCATATAAAGCCAGTAGGGTTGTGTGCCATGACAATGCTATCACTGCAGTGCTGGCAGGCCTGCAGAGGTGCTTCACTAGTTATGGGGGAGGGCAGGGAAATCTGTGGGTTCTGTCCACACAGACTAGGCTTTGCAGGTAGCACAGCACAGGCAATGCACCTCTTGCCAGTTTATACAGAAAACTTCATGACTGTGGAAAAAAATCACTTCCATTTTCATGTGTTTTAAGATGGTACCTCCACAAATAATGTGATTTGCTACCTAATACCTGATGCACTTACTGTTTTTCTGAACAATTCTAATTCATTTTCAGTATAGTCAGATGCCATTTTAGTTATTTCAGTTTCTGCCAAATTCACCTACAAAAAAGAAAATAATAATACTTAAAATGCCGTCAAAGTTATCTTTGTGTTTCTGCACCATAAACTGTAAAAGATCCTCTGGGGTAAAGAATACATCAATTCACAGAAATGTCGTTCCTTTAAGTGGCGTGTCAGAGGCTGTTCCTTAAGGATGGCACTCAGTGGTACCTGAGTCCTTTCTTCAGGACTGATCTTCCAGCCACATGTTCTCCACAGCTGTCTCTGCCCAGTCCAAGCTCTTAAACAGCCTAACTCCTTCCCCCCTCCCCCATATAGCTCTAATACAGGATATTAGTTCCATGTAGTAGAACACCAGAATACTGTGCTGGACAGTAGCAGTAACTATGTTATAATAGTCATTCTTGTTCTGCTCTGAAGAACAGTTGCTGTTATTTTGTATTCTTACTGCATATGCTACTGCTATTGATTGTTAGCTCAATTAAATTGGCAAAATGACCCAAAAAGGTTAAAGCAGCAGCTAATGTTAGAATACCTCCTGTACAGTCTTTTGAAATTCCTATATAACCTTCCCTCTCTGACATGCACAATTCACAGCATTTAGGGAAACTTTTATAGGTCATTCCCTAGGAACCCTTTTATGCTAGGTTGATTTTTGACTAAGAGACAAAACTATGATGGGGGGCTCTCTGTGTTTTCTAGTTTAAAAATTAGTCACGTGAAAGAAAGCCCCTGTGAAAAAGAAATCCCACATCAGCAGTGTTAATGCTAAATAAATGAGCACTACTGCAGTCCTGCTGCCATGTTCCATTTCCATGCACTTCAGTTGTTGGCAGTTCATCTTCCCACTTCCCTCTTCTGTAAGTAGCTTCTACAGCAGCTGCCAGCATAACAGGAACGGCCTCACTTAAACCAGGTGATGGCAGCATCATAGATGCACTTACTAAAGCATAATACGCTCTCCCGTCATCTTCTGACATTCCTTTCCGGATCTGCATAAACAAAGGCTGTAGGTGCCTGTTGATGGTACTGATGAAATCAGTCAGTTTATCATGTGCATAGTAGACTGAAAGTAAATAAGAAAGAGCATGTAGACAAACAACCCAAACAGGTCCACATCAGACAGATCTTTGTGTGTTTTATCTGCTGAAAGTTTAGTGTAACTTGGTAAGGAACTGAACTTAATAAGGCAGTATTCAAACAGGTCTGTCATGTTTAGCAGATAGGTAATTTTCTTCTGCTGCTGACTACCCTACTTCCAAAGCACTGGATTAAACTGTTTGTAAAGCCTGAATTTCTAATAACTCCCCCTGTAAAATGTAGCACCTTAAAAAAAATAAATAAAAAAAAAATACAATTGCTGCAAATTATTTTTTTGTGACAGAAATAAATTACTTCTTTCTATAGGGCATAAAATGCAACTGAGCTAATGCTGTAATCAGATGTCCAACAAGTTTTCAAAATGCAAGTCAGTGAGCTGTGCTGCACTCATATATTCACTGCATGCCAGATCTCAGGATGCGTAATTTAAAACAATGCCTGCTGGAGTTACCTGCCTTTCAATAGTAATGGTTTAAAATCAGTAATCTGAACAGTGTTTTGGGTGTTTCCTTTTAAATGGCACTTTTTGATCTTGAACATTCCTTGTGAGAACACTCCCATCATTAAACTTTCTTTAGATGGCACATGCTTTTCAGAAATATAATTATTTGTAACCAGGAAAAAAACAGTTATTCCATCTCTCCACTTTTTCCCCAAAAGAGAGACACACCGTTATGGACTTCACAGCAGTGTTTGTGTAATTTCCTTGCCTCGGATCCTTCCATTATCCCATGAGACATCAGGACCTGCAGGAACCGTCGATGAGCATCAGTCATCTGAGCTGCCATCGTGATACTCCACCAGGCTCCGAATGCTGCAAGAGCCATACACATTATCAGTGCACATGTTCATGCAGATGGAGAGCACACACTGCAAGCACACAGAGAATTCAATTAAACTGACACTGACCCAGGTCAAAAAGAGATCCCCAGGTTGTTCTCAGAACACAGTGACTAACTCCAAGGTTTTAGAAGGATGCAAAGGGTAAAGTCCAACTAATTTAGCTACAGAAGAGGCGAGCATAGGCACTGTTCTCTCATACCCACACTGGATATGGCAGTGCTGTATCTGTAACCACCAACACCTTACACGGTTTGTGTTGATGCTTCTTCTCACCACATACCCGGTGACTTGTGCAATGAGGAGCGCAGCTTGCTCCGGATACAAACCGCTCTCTAAATGTCTTGAACAACACCGGAACTAAGTAAACGCATCTCCAGATATCCTTGACCGCAGCAGCCAAACCGCCGCCAGCAAGCTCACCAGAACGACAAAGCTTCCGGGCTCCTGCGAAGCCGACCGAGGCCCAGGCCGAGGTCCCGCCCCGACACTCGTCAGCGCCGGCCGAGCGCGGGGAGCAGACCCGGGCGTGGGAGCTGCTCGGGCACGGTGACAAAGCGTCCTCGGCTCCTCCTCAAGAAGAGCGACCGACAGCCCCCAGCACCACTGCTTCGCCGCCCGCTCGGCCTCGGGCGCCTGCTCAACCCGCCGGTGAAGCCCCGCGCCGCCGCCTTCCCCGCGCTCGAACCTTCGGCGATCACTGCGGCCGCCTGCGATCGATCGGCCCTGCGCGGGGCCCGCCCCGTGACGCCACTGCGGGGGTGGCCCCGCCCCGTCGTGCGTTTAGCGCCGTCCGGCGGTGGGAGCTGTTTCCGGCGGTGGCGCTCGGGCAGGGCAGCGCTGAGTTCCGTTGTGCTCCCTCCGCTCGGGGCGGAGGACGCGGGCCTGGGGAGTGCGGCCACCGTGTGTGGCGGACCCGCAGGTGGCACGGGGCCGGTACCGACCCGGTCCGGACCGAAGGCTGGGCGCAGGAGCCCGTCGCGCCGAGCAGGACCCGGACCAGGCCAGGTATCTCCGGCGGCTCCTCCGCCCCTCCCGGCTCGGTGGCTTCGCGGGCTCATGCCTGTTGCGAGTTGTGGCGGGGCCGGGTTCGTGCGTGTTGTGGCCGGGGTCGCCGTTGCCTCCGCCGGGGCCGAACGGGCGCTCGCTGTGCGCGCTGCGGGCGGGGCACGGGCGGAGCTCCGGGTGTTGCTCGGAATGTCCCGGGGGCAGCGGGGCCGGGGAAGCGCCGCCGCAGTTCTCCCTTTCTCGCCGAGGCCGCTGGACTCGGGCGCTGCGGCTGAGGCGAATCCCGACAAAACGGGTGGAATTCCCAGAAATGCCCTTTCTGCTGGAATGCCTCCCGGCGGGTGCGGGACGAAGTGGCGGAGCACAGGCTCCTGCCCCGGGCTGAGATGCTCACGGTTTGCGCTTCGAGCGGGTTTTATTTCCAGCTTGTTCCGGTTCTGTCTCTGCAGTAACGGAACAGCGGCAGGGCTCAACCTGCGGCCCTTCACGTTACGGGGGTGCCGTGTCCTTATCCCCTTTGCTGACTTCTGTCGTCTCGATATGAGAACATGCTGGAGAGCAGGAACTTCAGCTGAAGTCATCACCCAAATCTAACTCGATCCACGTTTTTCCAGGAGAACCCCTCTGCTGATTTTGAGAGGCTTTTCCCATATCTGTCAGTAGGGGTTTATCCAGATGTGCCCCATCCAGCTCCAGAAATGCAGATAACCTTTTTGTTTTGTTGTGTAAGACAAGCTCGAGGTATCCCAAATTACATGAAGGAATTTATGGAATGAGGGTTAAAAGGACGTTAAAATATTAGTAAAATCAATCATTTAAAAAGCATAAAAAATGTCTTGGTCCGTTAAAATCCAGCAGTCTGAAGTGCAGTTCCTTTAGTGATCATACAAGGCAGGAAATCCTGTGTGAGACAAACGTTAAGGGCTAGCAGACAGGAAAGCTGTTCCCTGTTAACATCTCCTCCCTTTGCATCGGTTCATCGTCCACTGCTGTTATTAAAAGAAAGCTGGTTTTGTCAGCAGCGTCTTCCCAGGGTTTGCAGTTAGAGCCGCGGGGTACCGCCGCGTGCTGCATGCGCAGAGCTTCCCTCCTCTGGGGGAGATGGTTTTGCTGTGCCGGCTCTGTTTCACACAGGCTTGCGTGATGCAGGACTCTCTGCCAAACTTTGCAGAGTTTCTTGGAACTTCAGTCATGCAGCAATTACTTAACAATGGGCTGGAAAGAGAACACTTCCTCTCTTGGGAATTCCAGGAAAAACTAGGGAAAGCTGAAGGATTTTTTGTATGCCGGAGCAGTTTGCTCTTTTTTTTCTGAGCAGCAGCCAAAGCACTTGTGTTCTTCTCAAATAATTATTACTATGTGCTGAGTCATGCTTTGTTCCCAGAATGTGAAAAGCTCAAAATCTTAACTGCATTGGGTACATTTCTAATAACATGAACATTGTTAGCTATAGCTAATCCAAAATATGATATTCCATTGTATGGCTGTGTTGCATCAGCAAAAGAATCTTGGGGAATTGTGTGTTTTGAGAATCTTAAATGAATTATTTCATCTGTTTCAGTTCACTTGAGCAGCTTTGCTGTGCTTAAGAAATTCTAATACGTGAAAGCTGCATAATGTTCCTCTCAAAAATTGTGCTGGTTATATCATGACTTAGGTATGTGTTTCACAGCTTCTAATTATTTACTGGTTTAATGAATCTTCATTCTGCTGAAGCAGGGCTCAGAGGTCTTTGCTAAAATCTTTTTCAAGATAATCAGGATACTGTGATAAGACTTGGGGAAAACACTTTAGTAAATAGGTCAGACACTTCATGCTTGGATTCTTTCAGTTATCTGAGTGGAATCATAAGGCTTTGGAGATGTGTTGCTTGCCAGTGATTTTGGTCTGGTCTTTACCCTTTCAATACCAAGCTGGCAGCTTTGTTTTTCTGGTAGCTAAAATGGGTGTCTCCACTGCCAGGCCAGGATCCTGCAAAAACGTCTTGGAGCTCATTTGTATTATTCCTGTACACTTCTCATTTTCCATGAGCTGACTTTAGGGGGATGGGGCACTGCAGAGGATCTGAATCCCAACATTAGCAGAAGCAAAAAGAACTACACCTTTACCTTCACTGGGACACTGATGCAAGCTTATAATAATGTTTTCTGTTGGCAGGATTTCAACACAGCTTGTCCTGCGGAGCCTGGCCAGTGTCAGTGATGGCAAGGCTTCCAAGCACTGCACCGCATACCCTGTGGATCCTTTTCTTTTCATATACAACAAATGAAGGTACATTTGTCAATGTTTTCAATGATTATTCTGAGGTTTTTGTTAGCAGCATTTTCCCTGGCCAGTAGGCAACACTGTTACCATTCATTATTTGCTATGAAATGTGTTAGAAATACCCATATACTAGAGCAAGTTCTAAGGTTTTTGGTTGGTGTTTTTTTGTTTTGTTTTTATTTACCTTTTCCATATAGGCAATTAAAAATAGGAATTTGCAGGAAGGAGGAACTGAAGCTTGGAATGTCATTTCCCTGCTTCACCATTACATAACCTCGTTTGGACACTTTGCTCCAAATAAGGTGCTCAGCAGTAACCCAGGGACATCTCTGTAGAAATCCTATAAAAGTAGAACACATCCCCTGTTTTCTGTGAATTACCTTTATCAAGGTTTAATTTTACACTTTTTTCCCCTGATCAACTGCATGTTTCAGGTTTCTTCAGCACAATGTTCTAGTTGGGGATTAAAAAATAAATCCAGTATTTCAGTTCCCTTTTTTAACTGCATGAACTGAAATCAACCTCTATGCTCTATGTGGTTTCAAAAGGAAATTCTCCTGTGTCTGAGGTTTAAACAAAGTACAGTGTACCAGAGATGAAAAGGGAGGTCACAGGAAAAGAGTAGAGAAAATAATATACAGGTCTGGAAAGACCTGAGGACACTGAAAGGTAAAGCAAAACTGCAAATCAGCATGGCTTAACGCAGCAGGAGGAGCTTCATTTAGTTGAAGTGTTCTTGTGAGTGTAAGATTCTTAACAGATTGAAAAATAATGATGTTGATCTTTAAAAGGCTTCAAAAATCTGCTTTCTTCTGATTATTCCTGGGGTTTTTTGAAGAATCAGGGACTGTGCAGAACGAAAGGGAACTCATTGTGGTGCCACCATGCAGAAAGGATACCAGTGATAGTTCTAGCTAAACTAACTAACTAGCTAACTGATGTTCTAACTAAAAACATTTTCTAAGTATGTGAACACCAATGGAGCTGTGAGCTGCCTCAGACCCGGGTTTAGGACGAGTGGATATACCAGACAATTCAGGTTATTATTTGTACAGAAGTTTTAAATGGCTGGTTTACATTGCAAAGCCTCCTCTTGGCATGAGTGAGCCTCACTGCCATGACTGAGTTTACTCACATGACTCGGGCCTGCTTAGCAGCCAAGTTTTGTGGGAGACCTTGCAGAAAGGCAAGTGCAAGTGATGTGTGCTTTTTAATGCGGGTGAAAGACCATACACTGAGAGTTCTCAACAGTGAAGGGTTCATTTGAGTCAGGTTTTTATTGAAGTACCAGAGGGTCTGGTGGTAGATCCTGTTGTATGTTATGTATCTAAAAGGCACTTGACCATCATGTTTATTATACTTGCAAATGCTGTACTGTACCAGAAGTTATATTAGAGTAAGTTAGACGAGTGGACTACAGAAAAGTAGAAATGAAGGGAGGATAAAATGAAATTAGGTATTTTTGACAACAGAAGGTTTTGCTTGGTAGGAGTAATCTGAAACTTAAGTATCCATTGGAAAGAACAAGCCTGTGACAAAGCAGTGACTGAAGGACAAGGAGCTTATAGGATGTGAATTGTTCACAATTTACTTAATCCTGAATTTGCAATGCAAATGACAAGAATGGAGAGTTAGTAATGTGCTGGGCCTTGTGAACAAAACTGGCCCATGTATAATCGCTGTAAGAAACCTTCTAGCAGAGCCCCTTAGGAAGCTGTCAGAAAAATATCAATTAATGGAATTCTAAGCCCCAGCAAAAGCTATTCTAAGTTCTGTTGACTGTTGAGCAGGATAAGAGGATTTAGATGTGCAGGTAAAAAAGAGATGTTGTTAAAATTTGCCAATAACAGAGAAGTTAAACATTAGACCAGGCAAAGAATTGTCTGGGGTGATGAAAGTGGTGGCTATTTCTGACTGCTTCATTTAGGAATGACTGCATTCTGGTCCCATATCTGGCTCACTGTCCTGATAACTACATGACCTTACTGTCACACAGCTGCTCCTCCTCTGCTTTGTTTCATTCATGTCAAGTGCATGGGAAGAGTGTAAACCGAGGCAGGGAGGGGTGCTGAGGGTTGCGTATTCCATTTCCCTTCCCAGAACTAGCAAAGAGTTTAACCAATGTTTTCTAGGTTCGTTTTTTTTCCTTAAATGCTGCTAGTGGAAGATTGGAATTGTGAACACTGGGAGTGCAGAGAGTTTGGGTTTCGCTGAACCTTCTCAGTGCCTGGAACAATGTGACTCAATCTCTCCAGGTCTCTGAACACTGTCATAACAATGAAAAATAGAAGACACAACAGGAATACTGAGTGAAATTAAGAAAAGGTGTATACTAGGAGAAAGTCTGTGACAGGAATTTCTTCTAGGCAATGGGGGAACTGCTCTGGGGAGGCAGAGGACATGAATTGGGAGGTCTAGAATCATTGTAGATAAAGCAGGAGAGGGTACCTCTGGGCAGTGATTTTGGATTGTTAATTATTTACATTTTGGCTTTTGAACATTTTGTATTTAACACATAGGATGATGCTGTCTTGTAAGTAAATGTTTTGTAATTAAATTAAAAGCTATCAGAATCGGATTTTCTATGCTTGGAAGAATGTTGGCTGAGTTATGCCTTTCTATTTCACTATTACTACTGCAGACCTTTATCCTGTCAGACCATAGACAATTACAGAATCATAGAATAGTTAGGGGTTGGAGAGGACCTTAAGATCATCCGGTTTCAACCCCCCTGCCATGAACAGTACCACCTCACGCTAAATAAATGTCTCCAGAAAGGTGGAGGCATTTGGTGACTTGTGTCTTTTTCCATTTACCTTGAACATGAAGAATAACAATGCTTGCACTGAATTCACGGGGTTGGTGACTCCCTTTAGATGGAAAAGCGAATGTTTCTGCCTAGTGGTTTTTTTTACTCTTTTGCTTCTCCTTGTGTGCTGCTTCTCTCTAGTCATGCCTGCAGGACATGTGCAGGAATTCGAGTGCTTCACAGACTATGACAAAGAGCTGGTTTGTCACTGGAAGGTGCCTGCACACATGAATTGCTCCAAAGAATTCCTCCTCTACTACAGGAAGGAATTTTTTTCTCTGCCGTAAGTATTTAATAAGATGTTAGCAGTGTTGAAATTTCATCTGTCCTGTAGCTGGTATCAGCTCTGATCCCCTCCCTCTACCATGAGTGCCTGAGACAAATGTAATCCTGGTTATTATTCTTGCCTGGAGGATGAGGGGTTGCAGCACACTGCTCAGTGGTCTGTTCTTCTGCAGACCTCTGCACACTTAGAATGAGAAGTGATCAAGTCCCACCTGTACCAGTGGTGGGGCTCACATAAGTTTACCAAGCCTTAATTTCATGCAAAATGTTACCTCCTTCAGGAGAAATCTGACCTGATTCCCTATATACAGCCTGTGTGAAAGGTACTCTCCCCTGCAGCCCAGGTGATAATCTTTGTCCACAGTCTAACTCCGTGTTCAAACACAGGTTGTTGTCCCTGTTCTGCAGCAGGGCCCGTTGTAATCTCCTACAAAGGAACATGCTTTTGTGCTCTCCTATTCCTCTCCACGTGATTTCTGCACAGACATCCAAATAGCCTCACTGTGTATACCATAGTAGACCTGCTCATATGCCAGCAAGCTGTCAGTATGCTCCTTCAGAGGTTGGAGCGTGATGAAGGGTGTTAATTTTCCCTCTTGAGATCAGTCCTCCGCCTTTCTGTCAGGTTTTATTTGTGCAATACAGATACCCAAGGGATGTCTGGGGAGGACAGGTTCTTTGGGGGAGCTCAGTTTTGGTTTGGATTTGTTTGGGCTAAACATTCCCAGGAACTGAGCTTATGTGTCATGGTTTGCTCTACACATTGGGAAGCTTAATTTTACCCGTTCAAGAAATAGTGTGTCACGCTCTCTAAACATCACGTCCTTTTCTGTTTTCCAGAAACAGTGTGTGTGTCCCCAAGAATGGAAATGAGAGTTTAAGGTGCACTTGCACAATATGTCCGGATTATTTTGTGTCAGGCCTCACATATGTTCTAGCTCTACAGTACAATGGGACTGATATGTGGAATTACAGTGTTACACCAGCCTTGGTTGGTAAGAAACTGTTTACTTTGTCACCAGGACATCTGGCTGCAGGCTTTGCAATCCTAGCTGACTCCTCACTCAAGTCACTGGAATGGTTTTCCCTTATCAGTGGTGGAAAGTGTCATGCTGGCTTAAATGCAAAACTCCATTTGGCTTAGAAACTTGATTCTGGAGTAGGTTCTTAAGAAAAAGGTCTAAGTAATTAGGCAAGCAGGGAGTGATTCTTCCTCTAGCAGTACCCTCTCAGTTGCCAGGAAGCAGCAATTCTGGGGCTTAGACGTGTCTTTAGTGCGTTTTCACTTGTGGCTGTAGAATTCAGGGAGGAAGGGGAATGTGCCACTTCTAGGTTCTAGAAAGACACTAGGTTATCCCTGCTGAAATTTCTTCCATTCGTGCCTCTGCCACACTCTGATTTTTCGTACAAATTGAGACATCCCCACAAGCAGAAATTATTACAGTAATTGCTGTTGGATTATAACAACCAGTGAAAAGAAGGTAATGACCCCACTCTTCACAAGACAGAGCATAGGAACAGTTTATGTCTTTCTACAGGCATCTTGTTTGTTTATGGCAGCGTGCTTGTTCATAACACTTGTCACCTCAGCACTCAGAGAATCAGTCACACACCTCAGGCAGCAGGCATTCATCTGCATCGTTGCATTTTTCCAGGCTGAAAGCTGCATCCAGTGCTCCGAAAGGTTGAACTTGTAGTTTCCTCAGCCAGCTTGAAGAGTTAGTGCTTGTTAATTAATACCTTGCAGTTGCTCTTTTTTGGCCTCTATATCCTTGTGCTGTACAGTAAAAGGTCTAAATGCATTGACTGTGATGAGATTCTGTGAATGTTTTTCTCTGCTTCTCTCCATCAGTGCTTTGCTATTGCCATTCTTCTTGATTGTATTTTTTTTTAATGTGCAGTTAAGCCACGGGCCCCCCAAAACCTTGCTATTGAGAAAATTGAAAACGGTAATTTCAATCTGAGCTGGGAGGAGAGCTACTCTCCTCCATCCATGCTCTCTGGACAGCCAGTCATCCATGAAGTGAAATACTGGAGGAAACAGCACCCGACAGAGGTAAGAGAAAGCCAGTCTATTCATTTCCTGTCTCTCTGGAGTTCTCAGGCCTAAAAAGTCCTCTGAAAAGTCTAGAGATCTTTTAATGAATATTGGTATTGCCACAGGTCACATTGCCCCAGAGTGGCTCAGCAGGGCTTCAAAGGATTGAAACTCTTCTGAGTGCCACCCCAGAATCGTCTGCTGCTCACAGTACACAGAACACAGATTGAAAATACAGCACTTCTGTTCCCTGAACTTAACTTGCTCCTTAGGCATCAGGAAGCTGCAAGCTGCTCATGACTCCGTGGTACAGTTGAGGCATTTCAACCACCTCCCAGCACTTTAGGACAAGGCTTTTTCTGGTAGAGGGAGAACATCTTGGTGGCATGTCACAAATGTCACCCATTCATGACAACTAAATGCAGTATCTCATACACCAGATTAAGTACACAGTCATTCATTTGCTCACTTGTGAAGGGCCACTGAAACATGTAACACCATTGTTACTGAATTGTTGTCACTGACCCTTCACCTCAGAAGGAAACCAAAGGGAGGTTTCTCATCTCCTTTTCAGGTTTTTGTAAAAGCAATTAACTACCAGGCAAAAAGCTTTGAAATCACTGCAAGCTCCTTGAGGAGAGGCTATGATTACGTTGTAAGTGTGAGGTGTAACTATACAGACTACCCGTCCTACTGGAGTGAATGGAGTGAAGAAGTTGAATTTTACTGTGGTGAGTATTGTAACAAATACCAACTGGATAAAGGGATGGTGCAGTTTTACAAACAAGCTCTCAGCTCTTCTCTCAGAGAAGGGTTATGAATCAACATCTCCATCCTTTTGAATGTACTGCGGATACACCTGTAAAGGCTTCCAAACAGACTGAACATAAAAAGGGAAACTGAGGAGGAGCAGACTAAGGGAAGTTGGATTGCTTAGCCTTGTGAAAAAAAAAGGCTGAAAGAGAATGAGTTTATTCTCTGTAAATATTTCATGAAGTAGACACCAGGGAAGAAGAGAGATTTAAACTAAAAAACACCATTGACATTAAGAGCAAGGGGGTGTGAATGAGCAAGACATATTTAGGCTGCAAATTAAGCAATACTTTAGCCAGCAGAGAGCTGAGGGTTTTGGAAACCTCTGAAGAGCAACAGAGGGGACAAGAAGCATAGGTGCACTACAGAGGAGATATTGTTAGGGACTGTGTGAGAGGTTGTCCCTGAGAGCTTGCATATGGCCTCACAGTACAGAGTGTTGGCTCCTGACACCATAACTGGCTGCAGTATCTGCACTGATGTGTCAGACATGCCACACACCATCACCACAAGCAGCTGTTTATGTTCTGTTGTTTATCTGCTGGAGACTTGATCTTACATCCTCGGAAGGAGCATTTTTTAAGGCACAAAAGAGCAGCAATGAATTTCATATTGCCAGTACCTCTATTTAGGTGCACATGTAAGTGTACGTGTGTGTTTAACAGAATACCAAGTGACAGCTGAAGACATTCTGCAGATGGCTGTTCCTGTGTCCTGCATTCTGATTGTGGCACTATCTGTTGTTTGTTACTTCTGTTTTAGCAGGTACGTAGTGTGCTGTCCACGGGTTTCACAGAGCAGCACTTTGCACAGATAGCAGTGTTGCTTGTCAGTTAGCTGAGTGTCTTGGTCAAGAATCTAAGAGTTTGCTTTTCCTCAGCACCTGTATCTGTATCTCTCTACAAGCAAACATTTTCTAAATGTGGATCAGTTGCACTCTCATTTTCTGAGTCAATAACTGAATGTTCTCTATTAATCCCATCAGGATGGGCTTGTTAGAGTGTCTTCTGGGGTTTGTCAGTTTTTGGCCCATCTTTACTGGAGTTCCAATAATTTTGGTTAAATACCTGTATTTATTTTTAAATTTCTTAGTGTTAATGTGAAATTGGGATCCCATCTGTTTTGTGCATCAGTTCAAACATGACTAGAAGAATGTGTGACACTGGTTTTGTACAGCAGTCATGCACCAAACATACAAATATCTCTGCAATAGTTTGATGAAAAGCAGCACTTGAAGATGCAGAGAACAAGCACTTCCTCTTGCAGTGCAGGTGGCTAAGAGGGAGAGAAGAACAGAAGAGGGATTATGTGCACATTGATCAAGCCAGAATGTAGTCAAAGCAAACAATTTTAATTCTTCCCTTGCAGAGTGAAGAAAGAATGGTGGGATCAAATTCCAAATCCAGCAAAGAGCCATTTGGTCGTAAAAAATGTCAAGGTAATTTAAAGGCTTTGCAAAAAAAAACCTTTTCTTGATTACCAGAAGTAGAGTATGTGGTAAGTGCTATTGTGTGGCTAGTGCAGGGGTTATGAAATAAAATCCACATGTGTCCTAAATCTCATTTGTATCTTTATTAGTTTTCAGTTTTGTGCTACATTGATGAAATTAAGCTCCCTTTCCACGACTTAAAACAGAATCATATGGAAAAGGAAATGTAAGTAAAACAAAGGAGGGAAAAAAACCAAACTGCTTTACAGCATGAAATAGTTCCCTCTTACATAAACATTAACTCTCCTTTCCTTTTGATTTCCAAAAACAGAAATTGCAAGAACTGTCTGGCTCAAATCTTGTCAAGCCAAAACTTCAAGGGAAAAGATAACACCAGAAATGTTGAGAAATCTTGCAGTTGCCACAACAACTCTGGAGAGTGGTTTCCAAAAGGCAGCAGCGCAGTTTTAACCCCTGAGACAATTCTGGTTGAAGAGTCAGTAGAAATTTGTGAATGCTTAACAGACATTGAGGCTGAGCACCAGGAAGAGACTAGTGACCATATCGCTGTGTTTGAGCCTTCCAAGAGCAGTGTCAGTGCTTTCAGAGAGCACACTGAACACAATGATGCACTAGCTAGCATGTTTATTAAGCTCCTGGCAGATGAAAATATGCAAGACCATAAAGACCCAGACATCATCATGGGTGAGAACAAAACCTTTGAGAAACTTGAGTCAGAAAATCCCTCACAGCAAAATACAAATGAAAGCACAGCCCAGAGTTGGCAGCAGTGTGATGTTTCCCTTTTCACCAGAGCTTCTCAAGATGACTACAATTGTAGTACAACCAGCAAGAAGTCAGAACAATCAGAAGAATCCTTTGAATCTGGCTATCACAGCTCCAGCATAAATTCTGCTTCTCTGGATGCAAGGGAACTTCAACATATGTTTCATCAAAGCCTTTTTCCACCCAGTTCTGAAAGTCAGCATGATTCATGTGTCCTGATCCAGGAATCTCCAAATAAACCATCATTTGGGACCAAAAAAGACAGAATAAGCAAACCTGCATGCAAGAGTTTTGATACCCTTCTGTCTCCATCCATGGGGCTGTGTAGCTCTGCGTATAAGAGCTTTGACACCCTTATGTCTCCATCTATGGAGCCCTGTGGTTCTGCTTACAAGAGCTTTGACACCCTTACGTCTCCATCCATGGAGCCCTGTGGTTCTGCCTACAAGAGCTTTGACACCCTTATGTCTCAGTCTGTGGCTGACAGTAGCCCGAGTCTGTACTTTGAAAATGTGTGCCCCTCACCGCCTTTAACGCAGTCTTCAGACACACCAGAACTGAGCTGCAGAGATCAAATTTATCAGCCCCCTCGCAATCAGACATGTTACACTAACTACAGATCTCCCTGCACTGAGCTTGATGTTCACAGCACCTCCTCAGAACGTAGTGATTTTCCATCTTTCCCCACACATACAAATGACAGTGCTTCAGCTTTCCTGCCAGAAGAAGAAATACATAATGAAGTAACATACCAAACTGTTCAAAAGAAAGCCAGTCTCATTTCTTGCCCCACTGGACCTCAGCCGTCTGGTTATCAACCTTTTGATAATGTAGTTAAGTGTAATGGTACGTACCATGACAATGACGGAGACGTTATCTCCAAGTCACAGTGCGAATCCTTCACTCATCTTTTGTACAACAGCCTGAGAAGAACACCTCCAGAAACGATGATCTGTCAACCTGACCTGAAGACAGATGACCACGTATGTTTGATTGCACAGGGGTTTGATGACAGAATTGTCCCAGATTTAGTCTTTAGTGAGGATGTTGCACAGACCGGTGATGGCAGCCTTTGGATTATGAACTCTCATGAGCTCTCTGGGGATAGCAAAGATGAAAATACCAGCAGAGAGGAGGTGGTGTTGCATGTGTTAGAGCCAAACTGTCAAGATTTTAACAGCAGAGAGAGAACTACAAAGGGTACAAGGCCTAACAGCTGTAAGTGTACTGGTAAAGGAATGCAGGAGAGCAGCAGTAACAAACTGAATACTGCCTTCCACTGCCATGTGCACAGCCACTTGAGGAAACATGGCAATGCAGGGGAAAATCAGGAGATGATGGAGCCCGCAGTAGGCAGGAGGTGCAGCTCTGCAGCTGCTTTACCGGAACAATCACTGGCCAGCACAAGAAAAACTGCAGAGCCCCCAGAGCTCCTGTTCTCAGACAAGTTGATGCCTCTTTCTGTGGATAACTCCTGTCCTGCTGATTCTCACACCATTCACAGTGAGGCTTCCAGACTGGCACCTGCAGTTCAAAAAAGACCAGTAGAGCTTTTGAGGGAAAACAGGGAGAATGAAAGAAAAATGAATTGTATACAAGGCCTTGTCCAGGAGGACAACTGCTACATGAAGATTGCCTAGCCACACGTGCCAGGGCTGCACCAAACCAGTCCTTGGAAATAAGCTGTATTGCAGACTGAAATGTTGCTTGTTCTTCCAATCTTGACCGAAGTGAGGGCTGCTGCAGCTCAGACAAGGATTCAGTTGGGATGTGATACTCGTGCCTGCTGCAGGGCTAACAACCAGTATGTGATCCAGACCTCTGGAGACAGTAGGAGTTAGTACCTAACAATTGCAGCTACAGATCTGTCAGGGTTGCAAAGCCAGAGCTAAAGCTTCTCTGGCTTTGGCTGTTCTCTAAAGTCAGAAGCAGCTGCTTAATGTAGGAGTTCTTGGTTCAGCTCCTGTGGTTATGCCCCAGCTCTGTGTTGCTTGGGAATCACACAGAGGTGATGCAGAAGATGCTGACACAGTTGGAAGTAGGATGTAGGTTCACATCAAAGGGGAGCTTCCATAACTTATTTATTGGGGTGGAGGAGGGAGGTCCTGTGTGCCTAGCCCCGGCATGGGGTATTGTTTCTACACATGCTCAACCAAGACCCAAAATAAAGACTCCTGGTTTTTGAGCTTACACAATGCTGTTACTGATGATTAGTTTCTTACTTTGTAGAAGCAGGCAGTTATTTTATACTTCTACAGCTGTCAATGGAATCAGATACTTCTAAGCAGTGTTTTCCCAGGAAGTTTATCAGTTTAAGGTCAGACCCCCTTAATTGATGGAGATTTTAGAGGTTCTTTAAGGCAGCTTATGCTTGTCGTTGATTAATTATTCCAAAAGTTTTACTCATAATTCTGCACATTTCTAGGGCGTTATATATTTTGATGTGGTACATTCCACCCCAGCCAGCTGGCAGCGGCACAGAATAGTTAAGACACTTTATGTGTATTAAAATAACGTATGTATGTTCTTATTAGGTTAGAAACCCTTATTTGCATTGCCATGCATAAGGAAGCCATAATGCTGAGCACAGAAACTGGTTTAACATGGTTTGTAAGATTTTTGTACTGCAAATCTCGCTTCAAATTTCAGTTTGGCCAAGTAGGAGAGGTATCTCTCCATCGGTTTTGCAGCAGTAAAAGAAAGGTTTGTAAACCCTGGGAGGAGGTGCACAAGTGAAATGTCTGTATTTAGATGTAATGGTTAATATTTAGTTAATATAGTTAATCATAGGCACTGGTTTGTAGCTCACTTTGATTAAGAAGGTGATTGGGGAGAGATCTTGTTGCTTGTAGCTACCGTGTTGGTGAACATGTTATTTATTTGTTTTTACTGGAAACATCGGGTTGAGTTCTATTTCCACTCGGGTGAGGTTTATTTCTATCAGAGTTACTCTTTGCATGAGGGGAGTCACTGCTGCATGTAACATGAGCACAAGCTCTGCAAAGTGGGAGGGGTGAGACAGATGGATGAAGAGGCCTTCTAGGGCCCATCAGCCAAACCTGCACTGAAATGGTGGAACAGGAAGATGCAGAGGCCATGGTCTGCCTCATGAGTAAGCCTCACTTCTCTAAATCCAGGCAAACTCAAGCTGAAGCAAAATCCCACAGCTAGTCACTGCAGCTGCCCATAATGGGTGACTCACTGTTTGCTGTGGTAGCACAGGGCTGTTAAGGGAGGCAAAGGGACACCAGTGGTGCTTTCTTCCCCTTCTGCTCCTGTACTCTCCCTTGTGCTCTTTGTGAAATCCTCCTTGAAGGCTTGCACTCAGCTGGATCAGCTTCATCCTGCCTTTCCCTTGGCTTTGTCTTCTACATAGCTGTGACCTCTGTTGGATGGCTTTATGTGTGGGGGTTTTCTTCCCCTTTTCTCCCTTCAGTATTTCTCTGGTGAAATCAAACTGTAACTCTTAAAGAAGGGAGAGCCCTATTCCTGTGCCTTTGCATAACCCAGAGTTGGTGATGGATCCTGGGGTAGGTGGGCAGCTCAGCCTGTGCTGCTACAGCCATGGCTCATGCCTGCAGCTCATGCTTCATCCTCCAGTGCCTCTGCTTCTGCCGCCCGCAGTGGTTGCAGCACTGTAAAACACAGGGAGGTTTCAATGATGGGTTTCCAGCCTGAGATGATCTGCCCAGAGTGTGAGGGGTTTGTGGCTTGAGCTGGCCCCAAGCCGCCAGTGGGGTGCACTGGCCTGAGCTGCATGTTGGGACAGCCTGTGTTTGCAGAGCAGCCCTCCTGAGAGAGGAGCTGCTGGGACCCTCCAAGTGTGGCCCCACAGGGCTCTTACCAGGACAGAGAATTACTGACCACAGTAAATATATTCTCTGTGTTTTCCAGTGTGTTTGTAAGACTGCAGTGCAAGTGCCAAGTTTTAGCCTAGTTATAAAGCACTTCAGTACTCTCTCACCGTCAATCCACCTCCACATCTTTTACCTGGCTGCCTACCAGGTACTAGCAACCTGACTCACCATGAGTGAAATGGGTTCCTGAGAAAAGCAGGTGTATTCGCAGTTCAGGAGAAACTAGTTCTGATACATGCTTTTCCTTTGCAGAGTGCCACAGCCTTGCCTTTTCTTTCTGAACAGTGTTGGCTCCTTAGAAATACACACCTATGTGGAACAGCTATTGGCAAATTGCTATCAATCATAAGGCTTGTCATTGCCTATGGAAAACCAACAATAACCACAAGAAGATGAGACTGGCGTGGAGCAGGAGTTTGAGGATGTGGCATCAAGTTAATTTAGGGTAAAGGAGGGGCCAGCTTTTTAAATAACTTGTCTCTGCATCTTGCTTTGGGACCCTGCACTGTTCAGGCAGGATGCAAGCACCCATCATGAGCTACAAACTTTCATCTAAGAAAACAAGTTCTTTTAGATGCTGCGTGATAGCAGTAGCATAGCGAAGGGTGAGAGAACCAAATTGAGGGGGTTATGATTTCCAGAATCCTGCTCCCTAACATTTTCCTGTGATTAGAATTACATGACTCCTTAGTGAATAGAGGCTGAGCGGACAGTTCACTTTCTCATAGCTATGTATTTTCTGTAGAAAACTCCTTAGGGAGCATGATGTATGCCGTTTGCATTCTAGCTCTGACAGAGTGTGTAATTCTGCATACAGTTGCTTTCACAAAGAATAGGTGGTTTTGACTAATTCTCCATGGAACTGTGCCCATGCAGTGCACCCACACACACAGAGCGTCCCCACCGCAGAGCAGCCAAGTGAGGAAGAGGACACTGCCCAGGTACCTCACCAGCACAATTAAGTAAAGTTGAAGCTACACCTCAGTGTGTTTTGGCTGAGTACCCAGTAACAGCCATCAGCAGCACCACTGGTTTTCCAAGTCCTGAGTATTCTCATTCTTGTGACAAGCTAAGAAAGGAATGTTGAGAGGAACTTTGCAGCTCTGCTGAACTCTGGCCAAAGGTGCTTTGCTCTGTTTGTCCCTTGTGGTGCCCTGTTTCCATCTTGTCCCTCCAATGGTTTTCTACAGCATGGAGTTGTCCACACAGCTGCCTTGTGCCCCACCAGCAAGACTGCAAGATGGAGATGGCTGCAGTCCTGGATGAACAGAGGTGGGAACCAAGTGCTGCTGGAGGGGAAGGAGCACCATTTCCTTTTTTGCTCTGCTGTTAACCGAACTGGCCAGCTGTGCAGGAGCCCTAAAATTCTGTGTACTGAATGCAGAGAGGCAGTTGTAATGGCAAGAGTTGGTAGAGTACAGACTGTGACCCACAGCCTGTCCTTAATAGAGGGATGACTGCCCTAGACCTGTCCATGGATCAGTGGTGGATCAGCAGCTTCCATGGCCCTGTCTGTGCCCCATTGCATAAGAGCAGGCATTCACAGCCGTATGTTGTTTGTCCTCTGCTTGAAGGTTACTGAGTCAGGACCTAACCTGTCATTGGGACTTTCCTACTTGCGGCTGTTTCCCCAGCTCTTAGACATGGGGGAATTTGGTATCAGCTGAAGAGTTTGAGGTTGGCTGCTTCTCCCCAGCTCAGCCACTGCTGGTTTCACCTGCAGTGAGCCACCCACACAGCAACAAGAATTACAACAGGGTGAGAAACGCTGGAGTGCCTCTTGGGGGGAGAATTTCCACACCCGGCTCAGGGCTGTAACTGGTCCCCAGTTCTTGTCCAGATTCTCTAGAGAGTTGCTGTGAGAACTAGGTCTGCTCTGGCCAAGGTTGTCCCCAGCGTCTGCCCTCTTGGTCTTTGGTGAGTGAGGTCTCCAGGAGCTGGTTCTGGGAGGCTCTTCCTGTGCTGCAGTCACTGCCCAGTGCACCTGTCTGGCAGGGTTCAGGCTTGAAGGTTGTGGAGGACAGTTCAGTGCTGGGTGGCATTGCCTGCTTGAGGCTCTCCAGAAGCACACGGTATCCTCCTCCACAGTGTGAGCTAAGCAACAGAGCCATCATGTGCCTTGTTTCCTCCACAAGGCAGGAATTGGGACCTGCAGTTTAGCATGATTCTATGTGTTACCCATTCCATGGCCTTGCTCTGAGCTGCTGCAGAAGCACCAGGGATTCTTCCCACCTTTGCAGTTCTTACGAGATGTCTTACAAACCTCCACCTGCGCTCCCCAGCAGGAAGGACCAACGCATTCTGCTGCTGTTTGTATTATGTCTGTTTTGCCAGTTACCTGCCATCAGTTTAGCTTCGTGCTGCTCTTTGCACGTTCAGCTTCTCCACGTTCTCTTCCCAACTTCTGCACATGCACAGTGGTAGGGAAGGGGTGTGGAAGCCAGGGCTGTGCAGAGCTGGTACAGAACAGTAACCAGTGGCTCAGCTTCCTTCTTCGAGCAGGAGCCTCACACCACAACCAGTCACAGCCCCTGCTTTTGTAGGAAAAAGCCTTAGACTCCGCCTGTTCTTGCAGAGCACTGGAAGTGTTTCCCCTTGCTGCTTTGGGTGCAGATACATTGATGTGATACAATTTCATCTCATTAGTCTCTGTGTTCTACGGAGCCAATAACCCCATATTTTGGCGTTTTGGCCTCAAACAAAGCAATCTCCTGCCTTCTGCTACCTTCCAGTGAACTGCTAACACAGCATCATAGCAAAGCCACAGCTTCACAAAACCTGGACTGCCCCAAGGGACTCAAAGCCTTTCGGCTTCTCTGTGCAGGATTGTATTTTGAATTTTTGGCAGCACTGGTTACTTTGGAGCAATCTGTTTCCAAGAAAATCCTGTATATCTTCAATGTTATTAGTATGCCCCAGCATATTGCAAGGTGCTTCCCCATCTCTGCCTGTTTGTCCAGCCTGTACCCCCACCTGCCTTTTCCCCTAAAGACACAGTGACATGAGAAGCCACGGCTTATGTTAGGCCTGTTCTGGGTTCTGTGGGTTTAGGATGGAGCCAGCAGTGCTGCTGGTCTGTGGCCATGCCATGCCATCCACCTCTCGCTGCTGGAGACAGCTCTGCCCTGCCAGCCATTAGCTCTTGCTCTGCAAGTGCCTCTGCATTCTGAGGTTGAAGGTAGCCCCTGTGTTTTCACCCCATTAGAGGTGGCAGAGGGTTCCAAGGCACACTCAGTGTGAAGGGCCTGCTGTGAGAGCTGGTGGCCGGGCAAGCTGCTGCAGGGTTGAGGCCTGCTGGGTTGTGACAGCTGTGGCAAAACAAAGATCAGAGAGGCTCAGGTGGGGCTCTTGCCATAAAGAGCTCTGTGCTAGCAGCAGGGTTCTGGCTTTGGTGCATCCCTGTGAGCAGAGACCTGGGGACCAGCTGGCAGATGCTGGCTCTGCGTGGGTCAGTTTCTGCCAACCTGTGTGGAAGAAGCAGAGAGTTCTGCCAGTGCTGCTGCCTGGGGTGGGCACTGTGGAATATGTGATGGACTTGCTGACCCCATGCAGAGTCAGAGCTCTATGGAAGTACAAACGTGCAGTGTGTGACCTGAGACCAGTCTGAGAACAGCTGCAGTAGGGGAGGGTGGAGAGGATGGGGCACATCAGTTGATTAGATCAGAAAAGGCTGATGTTTAGTTTGTGAAGCTGCAGGAACCCAGCTATGGGGCTGGGCTCCAATGGAGGCAGAGGACTGTCTGTGGACTACCTGCAGGGGTTTTGGCTCTCAGAGAAGGCTGGCATGGAGGCTGTCTTGGAGAAAGCATGCTTTCATGTGGGCTGAATGTATTCAGCATAGTGAGGCATCTGGGAGATGCTCTGGGCCTGTTTTGCATGCTGTATGGGAGCTGTAGGTTTCTGTTTCAGATGGTCAAGGTGAGTTCACAGGCACAGTCATTCCTGTTTCTGTTTACCAGCATGTGTCTGGTGATTTCCTAAGAGAAGATACGAGCCTCTGTGCGATCCCCTCTGTGTGAGCAAAATGTTCACAGTCAAAGCTCTGTGAAGGTAAGCCCTTTTCCTCTGGCAGGAGCCAAAGTGGTGTCCTCATAATACAGCCTTCATGCAGAATGGGTTCAGACTTGATGTACAATGGGGAAAACAAGAGGCTGAGCCCAATATTGGTGGCTACAAAGAGACAACTGGCAAAAGCAAAAGGGAGGCAGGAGGGCAGGGTGCTGGGGTCTCTGCATGTGGCACTCAGCATTCCCCAGAGCAAAAGCAACACACTGCTTCCTCCTCTGCAGCATCCTGCCAGCTCCTAGCCTGCCAGCTGGGGGGCTTTGTTGTTTTTCAGCCTGCTGCTTTGCTGACTAACACCTCTGCTTTCTGCCTGGCTCATTCATGTTTTACCCCATTTCCTGAGCTTTGAGGTGGTTTCTTTTATTGCTTTCCCTTCCACTAGAACACTGTTACTTGTGTTTCAGCTGTTCTCCTGCCATGTTTTACTCATTGCTTATCGTAATGTATGATTATCTTCCTCCTAAATGTCACCAGCTAGTAAAGGCGCCTTTGACCCTAGAGATATACCAGCTGTGTATATTTGACAATGCAGAGGATGTTGTTTTAATTCCATTGTGACAAGAAGAAAATACAGATGTAGTACTGTTTGTGTGGAATTTTCACCCCCATATCATGAACTTGGTAACTGCAAGTGTCACTAATTCTCTCTTTGAAGGAAAGGAAACGTCAGCTCTGATTGTTATTTCCTCTGTGTGTACTTATTCCTGCTTATAAATACTTAGAGATGTTGCCCTTCTAGTTGTGGCAAAATACTCTTGGGTTATCAATAGCTTTAGCAGAGCCTACCAAGACTTTCCTGCTTCACCCTTCACATTTCCTTCTGGTGAATATGTGATTACAGCTGGATGAAAGTAGTTGCCTCTTTTCTCAAATCAACATCAATCCGTGGCAATTGAACTGCCTCAGATCTCCAAGTGCTTTACCTTTGGGGCTGGATTCAGCTGCCCTGAATTGTCATGGAACCTCAGGTGTGGAGGAGTCAGTGCCCTCAGTGCAGAGCAGCTCTAGAGCTGTGTGCTTGTGGAGGCAGGCACTGGGCACTGAGCCCACTGACTTGCTTTGCCCTATGCAGGAGATGCACCTCTGCACTGTGCGCCAGGTGGGAACAAGTATCATGTCCCCTAGAGATCCTGCGTGTGTGTCCTACATGATGGCTCTTCCCAGGCTGTGTACGGTGGGTACAGTCCTCAGGAGTGAAGGAGATCTGTGCTGGGCTCCCAGTACTGAAGAACCAGTTGGATGTTAAGTGTTTGATCTGCAGGGGCAAGACTACTTGTTGCTCTTCACATTGGATTACTTGCACAGCTTCACATGTGCACATGCATGTACTTGCACATGCACACATGTACAGGCACTATGTATTGTACTTACACTGACCAGCCTGACTCTCCCATGTCTGTGATTTCCCTTACAGATACCTGAGGAGCCCTGAGGTCTGGCCCCTGCTTGGGTGTGCATCTGGTGCCTCAGGCTGCCTGGCTGGTTATGCTGTGCTCTGCTCTGCCAAGTCTTTGCACCTCCTATTGTGGTGTGGCGGGTGCAGCAGGGGCTGAGCACAGAGCCTGCGCACCCTGCACCCAGCTTCTTTGTGCCTGCTTCGCTGCTGCAGTCTCCTTGGGTTATTCCAGCTCCTTGTTTTTTACCCTCCTACCATCACACTCTGCTGTGTGTGCAAAGCCCCCTTATAGCGCTGCTCCATTCCCTCTTGCCCAAAGACACAAGGAGCATGCACTGGATTCCTTGCAGCCCTCTTTAAGGTACGCAGGAGTGGATTAGCCTGCCCTTCCTCCGTGTCAGCCTTGCAACCTGCAAAGCTCCATTGCAGACACAAGCTGCAGGCAGGAGGGCAGAGCAGGGCTGAGCCCCTCTCCCCTGCAGGAGCCAGACCAGCTCCCTGCCTGTGGTCTGAGGATTGGTCCTGCTGCCCTGGGCCCAGGGGCCATTCTGGGAAGAGGCAGAAGTGCAGTGCAGTGGTTCCTGTCTCTGGTGGGATACACACTGGTTTGGCCATTTAACACCCTGACACTGATGCCTCCCCACTGCAATGCTCTAACCCACTAGCCCCACTATGACCTTTTAGATTGGAGGCTCGTGAGTTTTTATCTGCTCTCCCACCTTTTTCTCACATGAGAGGAACAGAGCAGAGCAATACAGTAATAAATGCTGTGTGGGTGTCTAGACCCAAATTCATTGCCTCCTCTGCTCACCACATCCTTCTAACTGCACAGTAATACTGGTACAGTGGTGACGTCAACCACCATTTATCACTGTATTCCAATACCTACGGCCGGGGTTGTGCACAAGCAGGCTTTACCCTTACTCAGTGCTCATGAGACCCACCTGATCCCCAGCTCCTGCGCGCGCAGCATCTGCATCTGCAGTGGTGATTTAGCCAGGCCAGCCATGGACATGTTGGAAGGCTGAAGTGGATAGTTGAGAGGACAGGGACAGGGCAAGGTAATGTTCATGCTTCCTCCAGCTTTCCCTGCTGCCAGTTTGCTACTGCTTGATATCTGTGACTTCACTGTAAAGCTTTCTTGTAGCTGACATGTCCCTTGTGCCCCTGCTGTCATTGCTGTTGGCCTCTACCAAACAGCTAGAGAATCTTTGTCTCCCCATTGCTTTGGCTTTGTGCTTAGATGATTGTGTACACTGATAATCAACTTTTTTTCAAGAAGAAAGCTCTGGTTTTCATACAGGGGGTGACTGAGAGTCTTGTACGGTTGTTTGCCTGGGTGTAGCAAAGATATTTATTTTCTCATGCTTGGAAATACCGAGGGGCTGTTTGGTTTTGGTTTTTTACTTCAACTGAGTTCTTAAGTAGGGTTCTTTTGGGGAAGTTTGGTAAGTATCTACATTTCCTGGAGACACTTCAAGCTGTGAGTTCAGACAGCATCCATCTTTGGCAGCTGATAGCACTGTATTACCAGATCCTTCACTAAAATCATCTTTGTGTCTGCAAATGTCTGTCTGCAGTGGTCATATTTCTTATCCTCTGGTATATCAAAACCTCGTAGTATCATTTACATGAGCACATATATATGAATGGCTGATCAGCTTTATTCCTGTACTCTCACACAGTGTCCCCTAGGACACTACAGAGTTTGCAACAGTGGTGCTTAGCAGCTGTACAATGCTTGACATTTTATAAGAATTAACTAGCTGTGTTTCAAGGATGCATGAAGCTGTCTCAAAGCCCCTGTTTCACAGAGAAATTGAAATGAGGTGGTAGAAAGGACTTTTCTAATGCCAGACAGGGAATAAGTTCCTACCTCTACTTGTTGCAAGCAGCCATTCTTCCCTCCAAGTGAACGTTCGCATGAGCAAGGTGCTGACACATGGAAGCAAATGGAGGAGTGCAACAAATGGAGGGATGTAGGAAAGGCAGGGGTCTTAATCTCAGGCTGGGACTGAAGCTTTCAGAGGGCCTGACTGGAGGAAGCTTCAGAACAGGGTCTGCTATCCATCTCTGTGAAGCCATGAGGTCTTTCAGCCAGCAAAGACCACAGAGGCACTGCTGCAGAGCTGCATCTTTCCCAGCTATTCTGCACATGCATCTGTGTCTTGTCATAACAACCTGAAGCACAGCCAGGAGGTCAGACACACAGCACTGGCACTTTCTGTGGTGCACTTAGAGGTAGCAGCGCTTTCCCACCACACTGAGGTGGGAGAACTGTGCAAGAAGTGAAGGGGATAAGTGCTGGGCTAATCTGTATGCACTGGCAAGGATAAGAGATGGGACAGTGGAGTCCTGGGTGAGGAAGTATTGCCTCCTTGTTTCATCCATATCAGCAGATCCTACTGCTTTTCTGTCTTATTACTGCTACAGTGCTCTTACTCAGGAAGCTTCCTTCTAGATTACAACCTTGCATGTTAACCTCTCTCCAGTGTGTAATAGCAACCTGTGATATCTCCATAAGACATCTTCCTTGATGAGCTTGTTGGTTTGACTTTTTCCTGTTCAGTCCTTCCTGTACTATTGGATTGATGGTACAGGCTATTCTCTGAACAGAGGAAGGAAAAGAGGGATGGCACTTCAAAGAAATCACAGTCCAGCAGCTAAAACCAGCAAAGACTTCCCTTGCATTGCTCTGGCCATTTAGTCAGGAATGGGGATAAAATGAGGGAGCTACAGAAGTATCTTGAACATGAAACACTGGGGCACTGCCATTTGGGTTCTGAAACAAGCACTGGGGCTGCAGAGCCCTCCTGACAGCCCAACCCTTCCTTCCTCTGCTGAAGAAGAGGCAGCAAGTTGCCCTTTGGCCCTGCAGGGTGGCCAGGGCTGCAGAGCATGGCAGTCATGCAGCAGTGACACTGAGGTGGGCTCTGCAGCGGGGCCCTGCACCATGGCCTGCTCTGGGTTGCAGCCAGGAGGAGGGCACAAGGGCTGAGGGGAGCATGCAGCGTGCTCTGGGGTGGGAACGGGCCTGTTTGGGCAGGTCAATGTGCTCCCAAGCTAGGGCAGCCCTGAATGTCCTGAGCCCAGCGGTTACAGGTTCTAGGTAGTTATTTCCCATGGAGGAGGATGAGGTAAAAAGGCAGTGAACAAGTGTGTGCATTGTGTCTCCAGGGCAAGAGACACAGCCCCAGTGGCCAGTTCTTGTGTGAAATGTGCTGCAAGGAACAGGGGCCTCCCTGCTGTGAAGTCACGACCAGAAGCTGCCTCAGGAGCCTGCCCACCTTGAGGGCATCTGCTCTTGTGGTGCAGGTGGTGCTAGCATGAAGTCAGTGAGATGTTCCAGATGGCAGGAGAGCACTCAAAGGAATGAGAATTTGGAGAAGAACAGTGGAAGGATGAAAGGGAGCACAAGGTGGCTTTAGACAGTGGCCTGTGTCTCAGTAATCAGAAGTCACCAGAAATAGTGGTGGTGACAATCGTTACCCTACAGAGAAAACTTGAACTGGGACCAGAGGGGTCAAGAAAAGGCACTTCCTCAAGGAAATGTGTGGTGCAGGAGGAACAACTGGAGTGTGGGGAAAGAGCTCCCATCCTGCCACTTGCAGCAGCTGGGGCAGGCTGGCAGGGTGCTGGGGCCTGTGCTGAGCTGCAGCGCGTGCATCACCCACACAGTGCCTTTGGCAGGAAAGGAGGGGCAGCAGCATCCCGGCTGCTCCCACCGCCATGAGGTGTTTGTGGCACCTCCCAGGAGCCTTGCTGATCTCATCTGGACACTGGTGCCTGAGAGCAAGACACAGCCCGTGCGGGGCTGCAGGGGCTTTCTAGGGGCTGCTAAATTTATTTTGCTTTCATTATTTGAGTAACCCCGGGAAATTCTTCACCACCACGAATGTTCCGCGGGTGGGAGAGGCCTTGCTGACGTTCTCTGCCAAGCTGCGGTCTGCAGCTCGCTGCTGGTGCTGGGGAGGTAGGAGGCAACCAGGACCTGCTCCTGCACCTGGGTCACAGCACCTGGTATCGGTATCGATACAGGCTGGGAAATGGAAGGACTGGGAGCAGCCTGAGGAGAAGGGTTCCAAGTACTCAGCAGGGAGCTCATTTTGAGTCTTTCTGTGCACATCTGTGTGTTTCTGTAAATGTCAAATGCTGCAAAAACACAGCCTTAGTGTGTTATGTGGCTTCTGGGGTTGGTCTTGGAGTGGGGGCTGTGGGTTGAGCAGGCATTTGTATGCAATGCTGTTTCCTCATATTGTTGTAAACATCCTGCTATCCTTTTTTCTGTAGGTTCTCTTCACCAAAGTGCATCAGGACAGCATTTCCCTGAAGTGAGTACTGTACATCATTCTCTTCTGTGCCATATGGGAAGCTTTTTGGTTTTTTGACTGGTTTGCCTTGCTGGAGTCGCTTAACCAGGAACCAGGTTTAATAAGCATCCATGCTTATTAAACTATGGGTTGAACAAACCAATGAGTTCTCACAAGCCGTGCTTATACATACCCACAGTGACATTCAGACTATGACTAATTCACTGTACAGATATTGAAGCCACAGCAATGTCACTTCTCCTATTTGCAAACCATTTCTAGTTGCAGGAAACCACTGAAGAAAAACGGGTTAGTGCTTAACCCTAGTGCCTTCCTGTTGCATGGATAGACTGTGGCTGCAGTCACTTTCCTGACTTCTCTGAGCACATGTTGCTGGCAAGGAGCAGAGATTTCACTGACTTGGCTATCAGCAATTGGCAGGGCTGTTGGTCGCTCTCCCTAACCCATAGAGTAGGTACACACAGGATGACTTGCCTAAATCAGGCACTTTACTTTTAGACATTTAAATGAAAGCAAAATTAATTCCACCTCAACTTTTTGACATACTAGAGATGGCAAAGATCAACTTCTAATTGTTTGTTTGGGACTTTTTAAGGTGTGTGGGGTTTTTGGTTTGGTTTGGTTTTGTTTTCCCCCAGGATATCCAGTCAGAACCAACATGAGGAACAAACTGTGGCTCCAGAGTATTTTCTTCTTCCTCTTACTTCAGTACAGTAAGTTCCCAGATATCTCTCCCAGGCTGAACACCCTTAGGATTTATCTTAGTGGCTTATGACACAGGCCCTGCTGAAATTTGCATGCTCCTAAGTTGTCATGGGACAGCAGGCACAATTCCTTGGAATGATGAGTCCTGGAAGAGGCTCCATGGGTAGTACAGGGTACACACAAGGAGCTGCACAGCTGGGCAAGCTCAGCCTGACTGCATACCACCCAAACCCCTTCTTTGCTATAGGAAAAGTTCTGGTGGCCAAGACCAGGATATTCCTGGGGCTTATGGCTGCCATTGGCAGTCCAGCCAGGGACAGTGGAGTGAACCTCTCCTGGTCCAAGCCCCCCTGCTCAGGGCTGCACCATGCAGTCAGTGTCATTCCCCCCAGCCCCCTTGCTGGTTCCTACCCACCAGGCAAGCTCCAGCTGACTCAGAGCTGACTTTCTGAACAGGTCAGCTGGACAGAAAAAGGCAGCTACAGCAGTGTCTGCAGGGAGCAGGCACAAGGTTAGCATTTACAGGCTCTTCTAGGCAGAGCATTGGACCTGCTCTAAACCAAAATTAGCAGAAAAGATGAATTCTGAGGTTATCTTCCTGCCATACAGGACCATTGTGATGTCTGATCTGAATTTTGCATAACACTAGCCAGAGAATTATCCTGTACTAATTTCAGTTTAGACCAAGCTAGAGTCTTCTATTAAAAGTATTTGATTTTTGTTTCTGATGCTACCAAGGATGGACAATTCATCCTAGATCAAACTGGGTTTGGGACACTTAATTATTTCCTTCACAGTAAAAAATTGCGATCTTCTTCATTTGGTTAACAGATTCTTGCCCAAAGATACACTTGCAGCTTACCAGCTACCTGAGCATAACAGCCCATTTGGCTGATGATCATAATAGCATAGAGGAATAGTAATTAGCTGGTTTATGAAATTATTAATCTCTTAAATCTGGGAGCAGTCCTGATGGTAGGGGGGACCATGTTACATGGATATAACAACCTTGACATCTTCCCCTGGATGATGACAATTTTATTCCCATCAAAAAGGGGTGATACTGTACATGGAAGAGGTGAATAGTCACTCTAGCAGGCATGGTTTGCACCAGCACCTCCTAGAGACCTTTCCTCACTAGCGTAGTAGCAGTGTCTCTTGTTAGCCCAGGATGCTGTCAGGAGAGGACTCACCAATGCAAACATCCCTCACCATGCTGCTGTCTGCTCTGCCATGAAATCCAGGGAGATAACTTAAGTGTGTTATGCACAGAACAGCAGTGCTGTTGTACAGTACACTCCAGATACTGATACATGAGCAGAACTCCTGCAGAACATAAAACCTGCTTTGTGAGCACTTTCAAATTAGCTCATTTTCTTAATGACCTGCATAAATCCTACCATTTCCTCTCAAGTTCTCTTGAGAAGTCTGTTTCAGTTTCAGTGGTTAATACACTGTGCCTGTCACTTAACTACCAGAATGATTTATGGAAGTTCTGGTAAGTACAAATTTGCAATTTTTTTTTTTTTTTCCCAAAATTCCATTAAAAGTATATTCCGAGCCCCTGGAGCTGGACATGAAAAGTAATGATGCTGCAGATAGCAAGCTATAGAACAATAGTACACAGAGAGTGTGGTAAAGAAAGAATTACCAAAATATTACTTTTTAAAATGTGCAAAATGCCCTGTCCATGCCATAAATGAAAACAGCAAAGAACAGAACTCGATTTAGGAAATGGTATTGTTAGAATTGTTTCAATATGCTGCTGTTCGTGATGGGGTAGTCATGCCTTGTGCTGCATAAGCCAGGGCTCTTGCAGAAATAGTATGTGACCTGCTATAGTGACTGTATAAGAGGGGACAGAGATAATTTTGGCAACTCAAGCACAATCTGAGCAGTTCGTACACACTAACATGCCTTTTGCTGCCACTTCATTTTCAATAGATTTTTGTTCGACACTTACCTTGCTGTCAGTGTCTTGCCTCCCTATAGAGGTGAACACATCATGCACTCTAAGACTGGAGACTTTGGGGGGGGCTGTCACAGAGTCTGTTACCTTCAGATTTAGTGGGAGCCCTGAGGACTCTGTGTATTGATATAAAGTTCTGCTTGCTTCACCGTGGAAGTTGATACTGCATTTTCTCTTTCCGAACCTACAGCTACATGTTGTGAAAACCTCACTTGTTTTGTGGACTATGTACAGACGCTGTCCTGTGTCCTGAGGAATGACGTGGGTGCCAGTTCATATAACCTCACTGCAACATGGTGCGTCTCAGTAGGATGAGTAAAGTGAAGTTAGCAGGATCTTCTAACATGACCATAGCATAGCAGTGTCCTTCTGACCCCTTTGTTAGGTAGAAATCTTGTTCTTGCTGCCATGCTGGATTTTACTTGGTACTTCACACTCCAGTTATCAGCTGGCATCTCCCTTGGCAAAGGACCCCTGGTTCCTATGTCCACTGACTACTCTGCTTGCCACTGACTGCTGCACTGCTTTGATTTCTTTGGCATTGTTTTCTCCCCTGCCCTGGGAATATCTTGCCTTCTGCTGCTGTTAACAATGGACTTTCACTCCTGTGTGCTGGAAGGGCTCCTGCAGTTTGTCCAAGCCTCATGTGGCTGCTGCTCTGCCCCAGCAAGGAAGCGGGTGCAGTCCTGAGCTGTGTAGCACAGGTCAGCACCTTTCCTTTCCACAAACACTTTCCTACTGCTCTCAAAGATCTTAAGCTGAACAAAGAGAAGGGCAGGGGGATGGACAGACAACAGACAGACACAAAAACTGTCGAAGTTCAAAGATGTATTTTTATTTGAACATGTTGCTTTTTTTTTTTCTCATCATTTCTGTGCCTGGTGCTTTAGTCAAACTACAGCATGTGGCAGATGTGGACTTGTTTGGTGTTTTGGTGGTTTACAGGGTTTCCGAGGAAGTTCCAGAAAACACTGTGGCTGCCTGCAGCCTCCTGCAATTGTCCAGGAACACCAGTCACACAGAGTACATGTGCACTGTGGATATGACTGAACTGCTGGCAGATATCAAAGTCCAGGTGGATGTTACAGAGATAGCTGATAAGCAGCATGTGATTTCCAATGGCTTTTATATGTCTGAGAACAGTAAGTAGAAAAATGGTGGATTTCATAAATACTGTCTGTCCTTGTACCTGTCTCCTAGATAGTCTGAGCAAGGAGCAAGCATGTCAGGCAGTGCTGGGGGCTTGTGTTTGGTGTGCAATCATCTACACAGCACTGTGCTCTTATTGTAAACTATGGAAACATTTATGCTTGAGGCTGAGCTTAGAGCTGGCTTGGTCCCAGCCTTTTTGTGGGGAAATTTCTTTCACCCATGAAGCAAGAGTGATAAATTTCTACCTTAGACCAGTCTCATATGTAGACTATGCAGGTGTTTCTTCTTGGCTAGAACCTGAAGGCCAGGAGGAATTTCTTTAGTTGCAAATGCCACAGATGTCCTCACAGGAGTCCCAAAAGGCTCTTGCAGTCAATACCTGAACCACCATGACATTGTGGGTGGCACAAGGTGTCCCAGACATAATGGATATGCCAGTTCTTTCTGGGGCAACTCCAAACCATCTCTTCTGCATGACAGGAGGTTTGGATGCAGCCATTTGGTTGACTTGCTGAAATGCTGGTGTGTTCAGAGTTGTGCAGCAAACTGTGATGAGAAGGGGTGGTTAGCCAGGCAGACAGGCGCTGTGTGGCTGTGTGAAAAGGGATTTATCTACTTGGATTCTTCTCAAATTAAACTTTATTTGAGAAGTGCCATCTCTTTAAAAAATACCATAACATTTCAGGAAAGTCTCTTGTCTCCATTGTCAGACTGTTGTGGTGCTTTGCATGTCTCCTAGATGTCCCCATGCAAAGGCATCATAGCTTTGTGAGAGACCATGTAGACCTAGGGCTGGAGTCTGTGCATTACTGCTTTTGGACATATGAAAACAGCCTGCAGAGAATACAGAAGCTTGCCTTTTAGGCACTTATGATGCAGGGATTTGCACTGGGTTTATGCAGTGTCCACTATCATCAGCTTTTCCTGATGTCTCTGTTACACTGAGGGGTATTTCCCTAACTATGCAAGTAGCTATGACTACACAGAATCCTCCTATGCCATGAGAAGAACAAGGTACTGTACTCTTCATGTTTCCCAGCTGGTATTAGCCCCTTGTGCTATCTTCTCCCGCTCCTTACGTGATGAGGAGGTTCAGAGGCAGGCAGAAGGCATGTTTAGAGAGACATGCTGAGGTGTGTGGTTCTGTGCCTGGTGGCCCAGCCTGAGAGGCAACAGTGTTGTTGATGTTGTCCTGTGGAGGGGGCCACCACGCTGCCAGGGCACTTTTGCTCCCTGCTCACTCTGCAGTGCTGATACCACGCTGGGCCACCTCTTGTCTGCAGTAATGTTGGAAAGGGTAACACCATTCTGTCTTTCAGTCAAACCACAGCCTCCATTCAATCTGACTGCTGTGTTCTCAGAGGGTTACAATATTTCTTGGGAAACCATCTACCAGAACTTTCCTTTCTACTTTTTGAATGAGGAGCTGGAATATCAGCTGCGTTACAAGAGAAGGATCGACAACTGGGAGGTGAGATGTCAGTTTACCATCAAGTAGGATGTAGTAGCAAAGAGGGGGCCCTCACAACCAGGACAGGAGCACTGAAGGGGAGGAGGGTTTTCCTGGTTTGGAAAAGGTGTCTCTTTGCTTGCCCGGACTGAAAGCAGGTAAAGCTGAAAAAAGAATTGAGAAGCTGTTTAAGAAGTACTAGGTCCTGTGGGGAGAGCTGACAGTTCATTCATTTCTCATGCTGTCCTGCATGGATGGATCCCTGAGAGCCCCATGCTGCTGCTGCTCAACCAGAGCACAGCCTTGCAGAAACAACGTGAGAGCAGAGGAAATGAATCTGCAGGGCTCCTTGCTGCGCAGCAGTGAGGTAATGTAGGAGCAGTCACTCCAGCCCTGAGTGTTTGGTGTTTCATCATTCACAGACTTGGAAGACTAAAGCTGTTCATGAAGATAAAAGGACACTGGTAATTCTGCCACGGGAACTCCAGGTGAACACTGAGTATGAGTTCCAAGTGAGAGCCAGACCCCGAGAAGGCACTAGTTATCATGGATTTTGGAGTGAATGGAGTAGTCCGCTGATGTTGACAACTGGCCCTGATGGTACGTACAACCAGCTCTCCTAGCCCTTCCAGCCCAATGGCAGAGAATACTTCCAGAACTCTAATCAAATCTAATTAATCAGAACAAACAGTCTAGTAAAGTCAGGCATGTTTGGTTTGCTTCATGAGTATGTAAACCCCAGGGCTGGGCTGATATGTGCTGTCTATACTGACCTTCTTACTGTCCTTCAAAGCCTAGTCCCTAAAAGAAAGTCTGGGGTAGAAGCTGAGAGTGTCTCCTCACCATCTCTTGCTTTTTGACCAGGGTAAAAATGCAAGGTGAGCCTGAAATGACCCTGTCTTTTTCTCTAGTAGTGACACAGAGAGCAGACATGAGATGGCTGCTGCTGTTGGGTGGTGTCGTGGCAATCACTGCCTCAATCACAACCTTTCTGGCCAAACAGCAGAGGTAAGAATGCTTCAGGAAGCTGGAGTAAATACTACAGTTCTGTTGCTAAAGATGGGTTATTCACATGCAACTTTCTTTGCATCTTGTGTATCCATGCACAGACAGGAAAAGTATGGTCTTCAGCTGATGTACTGCCAAGAGCACCTTGCTTTTCTCTGGGACACTGCTGCCATTCAGATGGCTGGGACAAGACAATGGCACATGGGGATGAGAAGGGGCTACCCAGCCTCCCAGGCTGTTCTCCTGGTCCTGTCTGTGCTCTGCATTTGCCAGACGGGAGCAATAGCCATGGCTGGTCTGTCCCTTTGCAGAGCTGACACAGGCTGCTCAGTGCTGACTGAAGGCTCCCTACTTTTCGGAGGGTCAGGTGCCATTGCAGAGGGATGGGGTGCCAGCAGCACAGCAGGAATGGTGCTGGGCTGCTGCACAACAGGGCTGGCAACAGCCTCTGTACACAGAAGAAGCGCACAGGGCAGAGTTCTGGCTTGGAGGTGCAGATCAGGGGCAGCCTGAGGGGAAAACACATTTCCAGCAGCTCGTCCCTTTCCAGGAAGGAAAGAAAAACCTCTTTCCTTAGCGTGAATACTGTGTGCACAGGTCTTGAGGGCTGAGGCCAGCCTCCTGTGAGGCTCACAAGAAAGGCCATTAGATGGCTCTGATAACACAAGACATCCTTGGATTCTCAGCCACCTGCTAACTTGTGAGGCCAGTGAGGCTGGGCAGGTGATTGCAGCTGCCTGAATCAGACCTGGAAATGCCTTGTTTTGCATCTGTAATTTGTACTTAACCACAAAGCCTTTCTCTTTTCTCTTCCAGGTTATGGAAGAAGATGGCTTGCATCCCAGATCCTGCTCCCTTTTTCAAACCACTTTACCTGGTGCATAATGGAGATTTCAAGGTATTAATGGGCTACACAAGCAAGTGCAGCACATGTCAAAATTAAACTAAAAATCCCATCATGCTGTCCTGGACAAAGGTTTCTTATTAGGGCAGTGGGAGGTGGAATCTATCTCAAGGGAATACCAAACAGCTCCAGATATAAGGACTAACACTCAAGTGTTTACTCTGGGCCATAAAGGCCTTTCATGTCACATCCATGCTGCTTATTCCCTGTAGGTTTCAGTGGGTGAGCTGAGCTCATATATAATCTGTGAAGCCTGGAAACCTGAAGGGAGTGGACAAAGGGATACCAGGACAGTAACTGGGATTTTTCCAAAGCTCCAGTCCCATGCTGCATCAAGGCAATGGAGCAGACTTCACTGTAGAGCCATCTCTTACTCCAGCATCTGCACATGACATGAGCTCAACATCAAGACCTGTAGTTCTCTCTGAAGAGTCACTCATACAGACAGTAGCTCTGCATATCATCCTGGAAAAATGGCTAGAGCTCTGTGGGCAGATAACTGCTGTGTGATAGTGCAGTGCAGCTGCCTCCCTGTACAGGAGGTCTCTTCGAGCAACCTTGCCTAGCCTTCCCAAATTCTCTTCCTATTTAACAACAGCCAAACTTGCTCATGTGGCAAAATGGTTTGCAAAGACTGCAGAGTTTGCTGGAGTTCTTAGGCTACAAAACTAAAACCACTGAGCATCCATAAATAATGGTTGTATTAAGCTGAACAGCAGCTCACAATGCCATTATGAAACTGTAAACGCTTGGCATGTCAGTGCAGACTTCACTGCCTCTTTCTGAACAAGTTCCTGTTGCTACAGCAGCACTGAGCTGAGACACTTCAGTGTCTGCTTTTTGTTTCTGCTTTTTCTTAGACCCTCTGGGAAAGGGACACCAGCTGAGCCCTTATGATCTTCCTGTACTTTCCCACTGCTGTATGGCTGATGTTTGCAGTGAGGTTAAGCAAGTAGTCTTGGAGGGTTGCCATTCAAGCCAAAGCTGGCAGTGACTGCCTCCCTTCCTTCCTGCCTTCCTCTTTCAGCCTTATAATGGCTTCCCATATCTGCTCCAGAGGGGTACTTGCATCCTCTTGTGAGGCAAGAGGCACTGGTTGCTCCTGGGGAAACAATCTAAGACCAGGTGGACTCTGTGGGAATTCCTGAGTGTCACAGGCTATCTAGTGCTCACAATAGAAGTGGAAGTACTCTGCATGCCAAGAGCCACACTCCTCTTGGTTGAAGCCATATGGGGTTCTCTGTTCTGTGGGAATTACATTCTTGCTAATTGCACTGTTCATTGCTGCTGAGAAGGGAGTGAGCTTCAGTTGCTGAAGCTAAGCTACTTCTTAATAAATGCGCAGGTGAAAGCAGCACAGCATCTTGTGCTGTTGCCCCCACAGCCACAGCACAAGATGCACAGGCAGGGGCTGTCAGAGGATGTGGTGACATCACTAATACATGAACAGACTCATCCGTTTCAGCTGGCAAGAAACCAGTTGATGCAGGGCTTGTTCAACTGCACCCTGCCTGCCCCAGAGCAAGTGGTTAGGTTATGTCTGTGAATAATGATCAGCAAATTACAATAGTGATGCTCTGCAGACAAGAGTCCTGGACTGGGTAGGAAGCAGTGAAAATGTTGTAGGAAAAGTTGAGACCTAAAAAGAGAAGGGAAAGCAGAGAAACATTGTTTACTCTTGTGTGTACACAACATCATGTTGGGCAGGAACTCTACAAAAGGATTTTCTGTTGTTTCTTCAAATAGCTTTTTGCACCTCAGATGCTTTTCTGCCCATTACAGTTTTAATAATAAGGTCTTCATAGCTTAGGTTAAAAAGAAATTAAAGTAGACTTGGTGCTTCCTACTGTAATGAAGATTCTCCCATGCTCTATCTCAGAGGGTAATAGGCTGTGTGAAGATGTTCTCTTCCCAAATTCTTTGCTCATGTCTAGTTATACTGAGTGCAATTTGTGCAGGAGGCTGATAGGATTAAGGCAGTCTGACAGCTGTGGCAACACACAGCTCTCATGCAGCTCTCTGACAGAAGCCTTCACAGCGTTTATGAAGCCCAGTGTTGTTACCAGCGTTATACAGGGTGCGAGGCTACCATCTGCGGGCTTATGACTGAACGCCTCTAAGTCAGAATCCTGCCTGGACGTTTTACCCTACTGCTGTTGTGTTGTTGCAATAGTAAGAGATTGACCTGGGAGATGACAGTCTTGTTCGGAAACATCCTGAACACTAGCCTTCGGGCAACCATTCTAGGAGAAGGACAACTCTAACTTCAAGCCCGGGCAGATGGAGCTCATTTAGCTCTGTAAGGCCATCCATCTAAGAGAAGGATACTCTAGCCAAACCTATGACCTGAGCACTTTGCTGTCACTGGGCAAGCTCCCTAGGCCCTGGCAGATAAACCTCAGGTGTAAAGGGTGGGGCCAGTTCTGCGCACAGTGTGCACAGGCCTCTGAGGGGTTTACTCACACTTGCACAGCCCTGTAGGGACAGGCGAGGGACAAATCGGCAGTGATATGATGCACTGGAAACCACAGACCCAACCCTGCCTGCAGGCAGTTCAGGACATTGGTTGCTCAAGATTGACCCAGGAGATGATAGTCTTGTCCAGAAACATCCTGTGGACCAAGCAACTTTTTCCAACCAGATTTGCCTATCCCACATTGCCCTTTTAGTCCTTATCACTCTTGTAGTAAGCGTGGGTAAAGCCCTTCCTAAATCTTTGTTCCTAAAGCCAAGCCATCAATCAATCACAGGGCAGAAAGTGGTGCAGTTAGGTGGGCCTTAACACAGCTCAACCATTAGGCAAGTCTCAGACAGGAAGCAGAACCAAGTCTTGAGTATGGGGTGAGCCCAGCCTCTGGACTGCAGAATCCTCTAGTGGGACTGGCATTTATTAGTGGCACATGCCTGAAGCTTGTTATGATCTGAGTGTCTGATTCAATGACTTCTTCTAAAAGAACAGAAACTTTCACTTTATTCTTAGATCAGAGAAACCCAGAGGTGCCTTTACTCACACATGTGACTGAACGCAAGGGGCTCATGACCTAGAGGTAATACAGGGTAGAATGTAATACTAATGGTGATACAGAAGGGCAAAATTCAGTGTGTGGCACTCCCTAATCATCTCAGTAAGAGTAATCTGCAGAGGCAGTGGTTACAGCTCTTTGAGGTCTCCATCCGCTGCCTATTCCTTCTTCCTTCTTGTCACTGGGGGAGAAAAGGCTGATGTGGGGCACGGTTGCAGACATAAGATTGGGAGCAGCCTTGCCTTGACCCCCTTCCCAGGGAACTCGGGTGAGGGAAGCGACAAAGCAGGGCTGTGCTGTCAGGTGCCAGCGCAGCACACCTGGTGGGAAGCTGACCATCCTTCCTGAGAGAAGCAGTGTTCAGGACAAGAGGGCAGAGGAGATGTGGTGGCTTGAGACCGCTGGCTGATGCACAAAGGAATGCTGCCATGGGCAGTGGCATTCTTTGCAGCTTGGAGGAAACTGCAGAGCCACACAAACCTCCCAGAGCTAATCACTGGCAATCAGTTGAGTCAGTTCACCTGCAGCTGCTGCATGTGGTGACAGCAGCATCTCATACCCTGCTCACTTTGAGGAGTCAGGGATTTTTAGTGTTTGGCTTTGCCTCTAAAGCTGTAAGAACTTTGGTAATTTCTGTAGAACCTCAAACCTGATGACACTAACCTCTCTCTTCCCCTCCCTCTCTCCCTTTATGTCCCTTTGTGCAGAAGTGGGTTGGTGCACCCCATTCAAAAATCACTTTTGATTTCTTTGAATGGGGGATAGTCCTTCCAGAAGTCCTAGAAGTTTACACCATGCATAATTCCAGCAGCACCTCACGGGAGGAGCTGCATGAGATGAGAAGAGATCTGCCTTGCAAGCCCTGTGTGTCGTGCCTGACTGCCCCAGGTCAGGATGGCCAGTCCCTGCTCTCTAGTGGGACTCAGGACCAGTCATACGGGCATTTGTCCATTGATACTGTGACTGTGGCTGATGAATTTACACCTTGTAATTGCCAGTGCAACTGTAACCGTGTGTACAGGGGACATGAGCATACCAGGGAGGAAGATAGTGCTGGAGAAACTGGTTACCCCAAGGTTAATGTTGATGATGAAGACAGAAAGATACGCAGTGACTTGCCTCTGGCTGACCTGAGCGCTCAAGACAAAATACTTGCTTCAGGCTCTGTGTCTACAGACCACCTGTGGAGTACAAAGGTCTCAGCCCACCAGCAAGTAGAAAGGGCTTTGGAAGGAAGGATGGAGAGCATCCTAGAAGTCCTTTGCTTGCAGCCTAATCAGTGGGATTTGGAAAATCCAGGTTCTCTCCCTTCTCCTGATGGTGAAAGTGTTTCCTACAGTGAAGGTTCCTGTGACTCCTTCCCTCACATTGCAAGGCCTGGTGACAGTTACCCCGTGATCTGCATAGATTTGGACACTATTGACAGTGGCTTTGTGGACTCAGACTGTGGGAGTCCAGTTGACTGTGAATTTGAGCAAAACAGTCAGACCAACTGTGGGTCCATCCCTCTTGAGCAGGAGGGGGAGGATTTTCCACGGAGCTACGTCAAGCAGTGGGTCTCCTGTCGCTCTGACAGCCCTGTCAGTGGAGCACAGACAAACTAAGGACTTGATGTTGCCTTGTAACAAGAGTGTTCAGCCTTTTCCATACTGTGCCAGGAGCAAAGTGTTAGAAAAATTCATAACAGAAGCAAAATTTACTTCATGTAAGCTGGATTGCATACTGCTGAAAATTGTTAGGTGCATAGAAATACATCTGCCTATTTCTACTGCCCCTTATTCTGTTCATGCCTCACATCTGACATTATTGATTTTATTATCTTTATCCCCCCACCCTCAGCCCCCTTTATAACGGCAGAAAAAGAACTGTACCTTGAAAATTACCCCTTGGCTTATGTATATGTGCAATTGTTTTTGACAGTGACCTTACAAAGAGTACAACAAAACTTTAAATTACTTTCCCTGGTATTAATGACATGACTTGAGAGTTTGGGTGCAGATGGAATCTTAGAAGCATAACCCATGCCAAGCATGTTTGTTACATTAAAGTTCCCCTACCCTTTCCCAACAACACAGGTGGTATTACTTTTCCTATTAATATCTTTGGCTCTTAAACCCAGCTATAATCATTAGTTAATAATGGAGGGTCCCAGCCTTGACCATGGGGTGTGATCAAACCCAGCTCTCATATAATCATCACAGAAGTCTGTGGCTAAAAGAGCAAACATAACTCAGGCTCTAGAAGTGCTTTGCCTTTCCAGCTGGTGTCTGCTAATGAAAAGTCTTCAAAACGTGTAGTTCCAGGTGAACTCTTGCTATGGTGCTCTCCTGCTGCAGCAGTATCCCTCCCAGCATTTTCCAAGCACATTAACTGAAACACTGAGTAGCTTTTAGAGCTATGCAGAAATTTCAGAAGTGTTGTACTACCTGGACATGTCTGCAGCTCCCATCTTCTGCCTTGGACCTGGTCTGCTGCAGTCAACAGGTCAGTAGCCCAGATTCTGAGCAATCTCTGCTAGCTAATAAAGCCAACCATGAAATTGCTATTTGCACTGTAGCTGTAAATATATTTCTGCCTGACATCTCTGTTTTGTCTAAGATAATTGTCTTTAAAAGTCACTGTAATACTGATGCTGAATGAATCTTCTGTAGGCATAGTGCTCCTGATGCATGGACTGCTTGGGTCCAGAAGATCTCATACTGAGAGAAACTTTGTGGTGAATGATGTATGTTTCCAGTGCGGTAATAATCTGTTGTTGCTGTGATATCAATAAACTCTTTCCTCTCCCCCATCTCTCACCCAAGACTTTAGCCAACTCCACAGCTCCCTAAACAAGAGGGAGCACTGGAATGAAGAGAAGCTCTTCCTTTCACAGGTGAGTGCTGGGAGAGTTTTTCTATGCATCCACGTCCCTGGTTTGATTATACAACATAGTAGAGACCATGGCTGTTGTGATTTTGAACCTACTGGGCTTAGCTTTGCCCATATTGTTGTTACTCCCTCAATATACCCCTAGCTTAGTGGCTTCCTGGCCACGTCTCCAAGATAGTGGGGCTAACTTTGGTTCCTTCTCTCCTTATTTTCCATTTTTCTTGTGGGAAGGTATTGTCTTAGCATGTTTGTGTCCTTCCTGCTGTGCTGCAAGTACCCTGCATGCCCTTCACGAGGCAGTAGAGGACCGAGCCAACTCCCTTACCGATGAGCTGATCTTGCCATGCACTGTCTTACAAGGTCTGCTCATGCTGCACTTATATCTATGCAAATATGTACGGAGCAGAAGCATCTCTGGTGATCTGTAGCACAGTCTTCTGCTGTTCATCTTGCAGTTATTTGCGTCTCAGAAACTACATTGTGACAACTGACCCCAGGCTGCTTAAGAGGGGACACTTGCCTAGCTTTCCTTGGGCCCCTTAATTCTGTGTGCTCCTTGTTTCTGTGAGTATTGTTGGCCCCAGAACTGCTGAAGGAGATGTTTCTGTTACTGCAACGCTCTCTAGCTGCACATCTGGTAGCTTGTGATGGTTTGGTGCTACCTTGGCCTGGAAGTTGCCTCTGATCACCCTGAAAGGCAGACTTCATAGGCAGAGAAGAACTCGCTTTGATACATGGTATAAGGATACTAAAGCAAGGGAGACTGTTCCCTTTGAAACACTTGTAACAATTAAGCTTTTGACCAATGAGTTGTTGACATTGTGGATATGGAGGGGTTGGAGGTGGGCTTTTTTCCTGTGTCTTCTAGCAGCAAACTGCCCATGTCCCTGACCCAGCAGTATCTGATTTGGAAAGACTGTTTCTGCAGGAATGCTAGGGCCATTGGTGGCAGTGCAAGCCCATGGCTGTGGGCTCTGGGGAGGCCTCCTGGGCTCTCAAACAAGCTGTCTCCAAAAGGTCTCACTCCACCCTTCTGCGTCCTCAGAAATGCGCAGTGGCAGATTCCTGAACAGCAGCGTGAAGCACAGAGTCATGACAATCGTGTTGTAAGAGCAGTTGCTGTTTTGCTGCTTGGCCCAGCAGGTCTGCTTAAAACAGCAGTTGCAATACGCAGCCTGCAGCTGAATCTGTTCAGCCGCTCCTGCTGTGTTCAGGTAACCAGGTGATCTAGCCTAAGCCTTGCAGAGGTGAGGTTGGTAATGCACTGAGCAGTGGGGAGAGGCAGCAAGAAGATGCCAGCAGCACCACCCATGTAGATAAAGCCTTTAGGTGGCTGCGCTTTGCCCAGTATTCACGACAATCAGGGACAGGAGTTCAGTTAATGGCCTGGGCTGGGTGGCATTTGGGGCATGGGGGAAGTATGAAAAAAGGCAACTGCAGAGAGCTGTGATGGTCATGTTGCACAGACTGCTCTGTAGTTTGGAATAGTAACATGGAAGGAAAATGATGAAGAACGTTTTGCTTTGCCATTTGAGCCAAACTGCTGCTGAACTCCTGTAAAGATCTTTTCCTGTCTGCCCTGTAGGCAGAATATTACAAAAGATGTGCATCTTACACAGCCATTGCATCTTTATGGCAACCTGCAGCAACAGGCAGGGGGGATACAGTTTGTCTCTACAGGAGACAAGATGTTTTTTGCTGCAGCAGGGTGAACTGCAGGCATCTGGGCAGTTCTGAGGCAGCAGTTGTTATTTGCTTACATGATGCTCTGAAGGCTGCTTGCATTTTAGGGGCTTTCAATTTCTGCTCCTGTTCAGGCCTGTTGCAACAATAAAAAGTGTAATATACATTTAGATGGGTAACCATGAGGCCTTGTGGTAGCTGGCAGGAGTCCTACTGGAGGGGGAATGCTGAAAAGTGGGTACCTGGAGAAGCACTGTAACTCAACCTGTAGTACCCGTTTGGAAATGTCTGTCCTCACTTCTGCACAGCCCCTGCCTTCCTCTCTTGGCTGTTAAAACTAATACTGGCAGACTGTTATTCAGCCTGTGTTTTGCCTGCTTCTCCCACCCCCTTCTCTGGCACGTGTATGTAACGGAGTTGATGTATCCTGACTGTAATACAACCATTGCAGCATTATAGCAGGGTATGGAAAGATCTGCTCCTTGTATATTCTAGGATTTGGACATGGAAGTACTGCAATTCTTGTTTGTCTTTGGCCCTTCAAGCACAGTGCAGCAATAGGATGTGGAAGAAGTACAGGACAGGGCAGCTCAGGGATGCCTCAGGTGTCTGAGCACAGTTGTGCAGAGGTCTTGGATGGCAGTAGTCTTGCCTCATACCCGGACAGGGCTGGGAAATGGTTTGAGGTCACTTAAAGAGCTCTTCTGTTGGCCTTCTATTATGTAAATGCTGCAAGCAGGTACTTTTATATTCAGCAAATTACTTGGCCTTTTAAATGTTAACTCTTTAGCAGAAATTCCTCAGTCTCTCCATCACTAATGAGTAACTGCAGATGCAACTACTTTAACTCAATCTGATAATCTGAGCAGGTTTTCATTGGTTCTTGAGATTATCTTCAAAATCAGGCACAGCAACTTCTGCTTTATTATGCCACTGCTGCTACCGCCTGATCATCAAACCGCACAGCCAAAGCTATCAAGGGGCAGAAGCAGTGTGAAAAGTGAAGTTTCCTTCGAGCTGGTAAGACAGTTTAACGTATTTCTGTGCTATGCATGCATCTAAACAATGATAGGATACATCTACTGAGCTAAGATATTGCAAAATGATTTTTTTACCTAAATCTGGAATTCTGTATTGTCCCTTGCACTGGGAACCTAAAGCAATAAAATTAACAAGAGGGTCCCTGCGCTTTTGTTCTGCAAGTTTGCTGAGCACAAATCTAACTATTGCATTAACTCTGAAATGGGTTGTGCCAGAAAGAAGAATCATCTTGAATAAATGATTTTTATATTGTCCTCTCTGACTGAAATAGGTGAATGTAAAGGATTCCAGCCAAAATAGCCCTCGGCATTTGAGACTTTGCAGACAAAAAATATGCCTTTTAAATGTATGTATATATATGTGTGTGTATGAATATTGCAGTAGTTATGATTTGTAGCAGCCTCTAGGATCCAAGCCTGCCCAATCTAAAAGCATATAGCTGTTTGTGAGCATCAAATTGTGGGAAAATGGCTCTCCAAAGATGAAGGGATTAAAAGACTGGTGTTACGGGGTTCTCTCTTACCATCTCTGCAAACAAGGAAATCATACTACTTTTCTTTATTCTCCAGCAGTTCATATGCTCATCATGTGAGTCTGTTATGTGCACTTGATGTGGTTCTGTCAGACATGTGCTTAGAGGCCAAGGTATTCAGGAGGTAGATAATCTGTCATTGTATTCTTCTTATAGAGCCTATGAAATATTTTCCTGTAAGCAGGGATAAGTGAAAGAGTGCCCTTGATGAACAATCACACTTGGTAGCACAGTGGATCACTCTGGAGAATGTGCACTTGGGTCTAACCTCAATAGGTGGAGGGATGTGCCTGTTGGTAGACACACTATTGCCTGTTGTTGTTTTATTTCATGGATGCAAGTCAGACCACGCAAATGAGTTGTAACAAGAAAAATTGCACTGCAAAACTATCTACTTTCTATAAAAGTTGATGGCAGAGGTGAGATAGAACCTAGCAGTCCTGGCTGTCTGCTGTGTGCTGGCATATCACTACATATATCAAAGGGTACCTGAGCATGTTGAAGAATCTTATGCACACATCTCTACATGAAATCCTTGCTCTTGCATGGCACTTCAATTTCATGTTTTATCAGCATTTGTAAAGCTGATCTTGTCTTGTAGTCATCCAACGGTCGGAGATGCAAAGTCCCATCACTTTGAATTCATTATGTTCTCTACACAATTCTTCACATCAAATGTAAGCTTCTTGTCCCCACTTTCAAAGTCATTGATAGCTTCTCCTTGTCATCTCCTACTTCCATATCAGGAGCTCAACTCTTCCTATGATCGTCAAATCAACTCCTCCATCCTCCATGCTATTGCTGTCTACAATTCTCTTGGGCTACCTCAATCCCATTTGTAAGTCTCTCTTTAGCAACTCAGCAAAGTTCATATTTTTATTGTGTGTTCTACTTGATCACTAACATTGTGGTTAGCCAGAACTTTGATTATGGTTGTCTGGTAATGCAACCAAACACAGCAATAACATTTGATCCCCTGTCCTGTTGATAAGCAGTTGAGAGCATTTGGAAACTCAGTGTTGTACATTTCCCTTTTGGGAAATGGGGACAGCTGATGAAACCATAAGTGGGGAGGGGAAAGGCGTGGCTGCAAGGCCTCATGTCCTGGAGCAGGTAACAGGCAGAACAACTCTGCCCTGGAAACATGCAGAAAGAACAGAAACACCATTGCAACCAGCTTGAGACCACCTGGGAACTCGGAGTCACCAGTCAGCTTCTGGTACTAAGCCAATCTTGCACTGGTGGCTGCATAGCTGGAGTATCATTTCAGGGCTCTCTCCCAGGTCTCTGCAGAGTGAAGGTGGTTCTTCTCCCTTTCTCTCCCACATTACATTTTTCACAGGTCTTTTCTGCCTTCCCTCACAGCTCAGCAGTGTTGCAGAAACTGGGCATTAGAACAAAAAATAACATCAGGCAATCCTAGCTAGGAAGACAATTTGTCTTCCAGTCCCCAGGTGCTGCAGTTGTGCCCTTGCTGCAGCATCTGAGCTGAGGATTTAACTGATTTAGTTAAAATCTTTAGCAAAGATTTATAGACAACAGGTCTTGGGCCGTATCTGAAAGTAGAAGGTTCCAGCAATAAAGGTACTTTCCCTTTATCCAAATTCTGCACTTTGTTTCAGCTTTGCTGAAATCAACTATTGGATCCAACTATTGGCTCCTTTCCATCTCTAGGAGATTGAAAGGAAAAACCAAATTCACCCAAACAAGAACACCACAAAAAAAAACCAACTCCAGAACTTTTCTCTCACCTGAAATCTTCTTCCCATGAAAGGTGCTTGTGGCCGGTGTGAAATTACTACTCAGCCTTTCCTTTGGTTAAGTTAAAGACATTTTAATTTCTGAGGAAAGTTACCTAGGATTCAATCATTCTTACAGCTTTTTCCAGAACTTTTTTCATCTTTTCAGCAACGTTTTTGTCAGAAGTGTGGATCCCAGCAGAAAGGATGAACTAATAATGCTGTTATGAATGCTGTGTGTACCTGTGGTAACATTTCTGCTAGTTGATCTGCATCCACAGGCTGTGTTGGCCCCTCTAACGGCATGGATGTACTGCAGGAGCTTTTTCAGCTGGTTATGTGCTATTTCCCAAAATATTGTTCTGATAAAACCTTTCAGAGTTCCATGTTCCATGACCCATTTATGACACATTCATGACTAACAAAAAACTTGCATTTAAACATGCTCTATTTGTTTCCAGGTGAATTAGAGAGCCAGGAAGTGTCCAGCATGTTTCAAACACTGCAGAACTGAATAAAGAACTTCTGTGGGGAAGAGGAGATATCAAATTAGCAGCAATTACCTGGAAATTGTCTGTTCTGGTTTAGTTGTCTTCCCTTAGATTTGTTTGTTTACTTGAACAAGTTCTTGTAAGCACATATATAATTCTACTTAATGCAGCTCTCTCTATTTCATATTTAGTCAGTCTTACTGTGTTTATCACAGGGATCACGCACAACCCTGATTAGAATGATAAGCAGGAGAGCCTTCATGCCTCCTAGCCTCCCTCAGCTAAAGTCAGCTAATGGTGATGCTTCCTCTCAACAACCCCCACTCTGAAGAAGGTCTGCAGCAAAACAGGATATTTATGAAAAGCCCATGAATGAAGAGGTGCTGAAGTGGAAGCCAGCAAGATTCTGAAACATTGTGATTATTTTACTATTAATTCAGAAAAGGGACACTATAAGCAGGCATAATTACGGGAAAGACTTTGATATGTGGATGCTGCTGTCTAGCTCTGTGAAATCTGGAACTGAAAGTATTTCCTGCTACTGTAGCCATCAGATTTTAATTTAATCTCTTCAGTAAAGCAGTCCTAGTGATTAAAATACTGCAGTCCTTGCTAAGTGTAGGCTCTTTCTCACTCACACCTATTCTAGACTACTTCAGACCCTTTGTTGGTTAAAAACTACAATCTTATTCTGTAGCCAGGCTGTGCTCATCTGGTCTTGTGGCAATGCTGAACTTAGTGTTTTCTCCTATCCTGACACTTCTCTCTCCTTTTCCGCAGCTGCTTCTGAAAGAGAGATCATAACCCCTGGCAAATGAAGAAATTGTGTAACTGAGTTGGTGCCCTGTCTGACAGAGCCAAGATCAGCTTGTGTCAGGGCTGGCAGCAGCAGATATTCAGCCTGCTGGTATGAATACTGACAAAACCGCTTCTAATGGCTGTTCTATTTTAGATACTGTCTGGAATGGGAGGAGATGCGTGGCAATTGTGCCTCCAGTTGTGCATTGCTTCTGTGCTGCTCTTTAGTGGAGGAAGAGGGAAAGGTAAGAGGAGATCTGGAATAGGTCCACTGTGGGAAGGGGCACATGCACATGCTCATCTTTCATTCACAGACCCCAGAGTACGCAACACAAGATCTTGTGACTGCCTTTTCCCAGTCCCAGGAGCCAGTACTGGCTGGTAATGCCAGGCCTGGGGAACCCAGCATGTACTGGACAAGCTGAGCAACAGAAAAATCTCAGCCAGTGTCCAAGGTCTCTTACCTAAGATCTTACACTCATCTCATGCAGTGAAGTGTGGTGTAATAGAAGGAGCATCATGAGGAAGGACAGATGAGGTACCACTAAAGGAAGCACTAGAAACAAATGCATATATTTGACATACCAAGCAAGGCCTTGTCTGGTGATGCACAAATGCAGCTCTGGTTTCCTTCCTCTGCAGAGCTCCAGGGCAGCCTGAGCTGCCTGAACAACTATGTGACTACTGTGAGCTGCCTGTGGGAAATGGAGGAGCCCATAGGAGAGGGACCTTTCCACCTGCATTTCACCAAGTAAGAGTCTGTCACGGTTGAACCCCAGCCACAATCCAGCCCCCTGGCATGATGGGGGAGAGAATCAGAAGAGTAAAAGTGAGAAAACTCACGGGCTGAGCTTAAGACAGTTTAATGGGTAATGCAAAAGCTGTGAGTGCAAGCAAAGCAAGGAATTGATTCATCACTTCCCTCTGCAGCCATGTCTAGGAAAGCAAGGTTCCATCATGCATAAGAGTTACTTGAGAAGGCAAACACCATAGCTTCCAACATCCCCCTGCTTCCTCCTTATTCCCCCAGTGTTACATGGTGAGCATGATGTCTTATGGTCTGGAATCTCCCTGGGGTCAGTTGGGGTCAGCTGTACTGGCTCTGTCCTCTCCCAACCCCTTGTGCACCCTCAGCCTGCTCACTGATGGAGCGGGGTGAGGAGCAGAAAAAGCCTTGATGATGTGTAAGCACTGCTCAGCAGTAACTAAAACACCCCTGTGTTATCAATACTGTTTTCAGCACCAATCCAAACACAGCTCCATGCCAGCTATTGTGAAGAAAATTAATTCTGTCCCTGCCAAAACCAGCACAGCACCAAGAGCTGCTATAGCAGCCGCAGCCCTGGCATGGGCAAGAAGAGCAAAGATGGGGTCCGGCTCTCTCAATAGCAAGAGACTTGTGGCTTCCTTGCAAGCTGCTCTTTTTTTGTGGGCCCACTGCCTTGGAGGATGCAGCAGAGGTTCAGCACACTTGGCTGCACGCATGCAGCAGAGGTTCAGTCCATCCATCCGTTCAGCCCCTCTCAGCACAGAGAGCCCCCCAGCCCAGGCTCTGCTCCCTATGATTGGGGCACTTCCAAAGTCCATCCTACATGATGCTGCCTAATCAATTTCTAACTGCTTCTTGTCTTGTTGCCTAGAAATTAAACCCCTAGGGGTTTAATCTTAATGATTTAATATATATGCAAAAGGATTTTGAAAGTCTAGTGAGTTACAGTAATACATTTAGAATACAATGTGAATACTTCTTCCTCTAACAGAAGAAATCAGGTGAGTGGCTTCCTAGGTGGTAGGATAATAAGCACTGTGATGTGCTAATCTGAGATGAACGAGTTTTGATTATGTAATCATGTTACCTTAACTCCCAGTAACTAGTGTTGCATGAGGGTAAGCCATGCTGCCATTAGATACCTCATATATTCTGGTAAAGTTAAGTCACAACCAACCTGACTCTTAATTATAGTAGATTTTAAACCTATGAACAAAAGCCAAGCTGATAAACTGTGGTGTCCCAGTTTACTGTGGGGTCATGTGCAACACGACAGATCTGCTGATAAATGGCTGCATTAGACAAGTTAATAACATGAGACTGTTCTTGGGAGCCATTTCCTCGAGGTGGTATTTTCTGTCATTCATCGTTATGCTGTGCTGGAGCTTGTGGATATTAAAAACCCCTTAAAACAAGCAAAAAACAGCACTGAAAAAAAGAAAAAAAAAGGAAAAAGCCTAACCAACAAACCAACCTCTGAGGTGTTCTGCTGTCAGCATGGGTTTGCTCATAATGAAAGAGGTTTTAATGTTAGCTCTGTGCTGTGTGCTTGTAACCAACTGTCCACCCATTTTAACCCTCTTGTACCAGCTGCTTTCCTGGCAGCAACATGTAGCAGCCTTCTTGCTTCCAAGAGGGAGCAGGGGGCAGGTACTGGGTTGTGTGTGCAGCTCCTGGGAGGTGTGGTGCCCTCAGCAGTGAGGTTATGAACCTGGTTCTCTCAACCCTTTTCAGCTCTGCCATCCAGCCAGCTTTAGCATTGCTTTCTCTGCTGGCTGCACTGAAGAAGTTTGTGTCCTTCTGGAATGCAGTGCTCTGCTAAGCTGCCACCCATCTTTCATAAACTGAAAAGCACTTAATCATACAACTTAAAAGAAACTTTCAGCCCTTTTATTCTTCTAGCCTCTGGTCAAAGGGCCACAACGCCAGCTGCAGACTCACTGCCAGAGAAAGCATGCAGAACCAGTATCACTGCACAATCCATTTAGCCAGCCAGATCTTGGAAACAGATGGTTATAGAGTTGCTCTCCAAGGCAACTTCTTCGGACGCAATCACATGTACATCATCTTTCCAGAGTACAATCCCCGTGAGCACAGTAAGTATGAAGCAGGACAGCTGTGGGTTGAGGCTCTGCCTTCAGCTTTGGGGTACAAAGTCAAAATAATGGAAACAGGCCAGACTGCTCATCCTTGGAGAATGTACTATGTGGACTTCATCATTAAGGATGCTGTCCCAGTGTATCTCCAGTCTGACTTTTCCAGGACTTCAGAGAGAGCTGGCTCTGGAGTACCTTTCGACAGTACTTCTTACTTGCATCATGTTTTCTTGTGCCATGGTGATGTCCAATTGGATTGCCTCTGTAGCTGTGTTTGTTTGGTTTGGTTTTTTTTTTTTCCTAAGAAATGAAGCCATGAGGAATCAAAGTCATGGATATAATTCGATGTCCCGTGGCCTGGTACCTCAGAGAAATGCTCTTGTATTTGAGATCTCAGTTCCTATTAGTGGTATGTTGGATGAGCAGAATGTGACATCCAGAGTGGCTCTTTGCTTGCAGGATTATCCCTAGGGGCTATTTGAGTTATAAGTAATTTATGTCAATTCTGTAGTTGTTCTGGCCTACCCTGTAAGCTAATTTGGTCTCCTGCTGGTCTTAATATGACTCATTAGACCTAGCTTTATCTTCCAAGACTTCATTCAGCCTAGTATCATGCATTTCTGTCTGTGGTTTTCATGCCCCAAATAGTGTGAAAAAACCTACCTCTCTATTTGCAGTAAAACTTGACCCCCCTTTGAACATCCAGAGCAATGCCACTGCCAGCAAGTGTCAGATATGGTGGAGTGTGCCTTGGTACCTTGTTGAAATTCTTCAATATGAGTTGCAGTATAAGGAGTACAGCAAGTCCTGGGAGGTAACTGAATGAAGCACACACTGATAGCGCTTGCTCTCTGGGCCTCCTGGCAGCTGGCTGTTCTAAGCTGGCCTTTCTGTTTTCCCACATCATTGCTGACAGATTTTATGTAAACCGTCAATATTGAAGATCAGTAAACCTCCTCCTGGAGCCTGCATTCAGAAGTCACCCATCATCACACAGGCCCTCTTCTTACATCTGGGAAAAGATTTGGAAAAGGAGGGGAGGGGAAGAGTATTTAAAAGACCACCCCGTGCCCAGCCTCGTTGCACTGCTTTGCAGGTTGCACTGAACAAGACGCCCCCCAGTTCGCTGCCGCAGGTTGAAATTGAAGCCGCGGAGCTCCGCAGCGGCATTGCTTACGCTGCAAGAGTTCGGTGCAAGGTTTCTGAGAATGAGGATTCGTACCATAGTCAGTGGAGCGAGTGGAGCCAGACAACAGTGTTTCAAAGAGCAGGTACAAAGAATGTTGCTTTTACTTTAATTCGTGTCTTCTCATGAATTCATGTTCAAAAAAAGGAAGATACGTGGTAAAATGAAGCTTTTCAAATCAGAACTACCTGCCTTTAGCAGCTTGTTTCATTTGCATTGTTTGGTTATTTGGGATTCAATCTTGACTCCCATACTTTTTAATCTAATATTTTTGTGTTGATTCTTCTAGAACTGCCTGAAAAAATCCTAAATACCAGAGCTATGCAGTTCTTGTTCATTCCCCTGAGTTTTGGCATGCTGCTGTATTTATTTTGGAACTGCAAGCTTTCTTCAAGGTATGTTATAGTTCTTCAGTAAGCTCCCCTTGATCTGTACAGCCTGAAGAAGGTAAATCAGGCATACTTATACTCTTCTTATACTCTTATATTTCTTATATTCTTCTATACCCTTACACTCTTCTTGCTTCCTGTTTGTGCTGCACAGACTCAATCATTTTCAAAAGTACTTCTGACAATCTTGGGATACCACACATTCCTTTGTTGATGATTATTAATGACCCACTACACAATCCTTAAAAAGAACAAAGTGCCTTTGTGGCACCCAAACACAGCTAAACCTCGAGGTTGAGGGTCTCTTTGTCTTGGAGTTAAAGAAATTTAAACCCATGGAAATGACTTGTTTTCATGTAGATAAAAGTACAAATACACAGCAATCTGTAAGGGTGGTTAAACTGCTTTCAAAAGCTAAGCTACTGGTGACATACCTGGCACTAGTCAGTATGCAAAATACCAATATAAGCAAACTGAACTGACTCCTATTCAGTGCTCCTTAGGTTTTGGGACCAAGTTGTACAGAGAAAAAAGTGTCTCTAGAACCTCGGTTCAATTATCCTTAGCAATTTTTTATGCTGGAAGAGTGAAGGTGAATCTCCTACCTCTTCCTTTGCTGTCTTGACATAGATTATTCTGCTATGTACACATCACTCTTAGAGAAATCTAACACATCTTACATGCATGATGCCTGTATAGTAAAATATTTTTACAGGATAGACTCTTATAAAGGGACTACTATGTCTGGCAGAATTTCTCTTTCAAAACGTAATGAAACTAAAATGCTCTAAAACAATTCCAGAGACACTGTTTTAGATCAAATAAGTTGCTAAACAAATGCATAAATAGCTCAGTTGCATAATGAGTAATAGACTAGTACTGAGTTTGCAGCATATAGCATTCCTCAGAATTTTTATGATTGTGCTTCAGGCTAGAAACATTAAATGCATGCACAGGAGTCAAACACTTGCAGGAGATGTCAGAAACCTTGTGAAATGGACTTCTTGTGCAATTTTTCTAATATGAGTGTGGAGCTCTCATCTGACAGTGCTACAGCATCAAGATAGAACACAGGAAAACTGCTGTCATGTTCTGGTTTCTGTTAATTTGAAGTGTTGTTTTCTCACTTCAGGGCAAAAGGCCTCTCCTGCTTCAACATTCCCACACCAGCTGCTTTCTTTCAGCCTCTCTATAATTTGCACAATGGGAATTTTAAGGTAAGAGATACATTTCATTTCTTTTTTATGACCCCCAATTCATGAACAGAGCATGGGTTTTGTTGGTTTTTTTGTGGTTTTTTTTTTTTTTCCTTGGGGATTAATCATTCCAGCTCCTGAGCAGCCACTGACATGGTTCTAGTCTTTCTGGAGCTTTACAGTTTCTCAGTGTTCTGCCTCCACATACTAGCGACACCACCATAGCTTCTATCCAGCTTCTCTCTCCTTAGAAATAAGCTCCCTCCAGTCAGTCACTCCTATCCATGCTGATCATGAGTGGTGCACACTGTCTTTGTAAAGCCAAAGCAGCTTGCAATACATTCTGGAGGTGAAATCCTGAAAACTTCTTGTGACATTAGCAGCTAGATTCTCTACCCTATTACTCTGTTTGCCCAGTAAATTTGCACTAAACCTCTGGATTATTGTGTCAAAGCCATGTAGAAAGAACAGTTATTTTGCAAGTTCCAACTCTACGCAAAATGTGCTGAACTTACTGATCCTTTCACTAGGACTGGGTTGGACCTAATCAGGCTTGTAGCCAGCTCAGAAGAGAAGAGGCCAGCAACTCATACAAAGTGACTGCAGATGATGTTTCTGATCTAAACATACAAGAACAGATTTCCCAGATTTTTTCCTTGAAACCTATGGAAAGCACAAATCTGGCTGCTGCAGAAGAAAACTTAGTATTTGCCTCAGTTCCAAGTCAGCAGGATGTCCCCAGCAGGTATGTAAGAGCAGAAGAGACAGAAGTGAGGCTGGGACTGCTGTTTGCACAAGCCTGTGGTGATGATACAGTTGGCCTGAAAATCTCTGAAAAAATTAAAGCCAACCTTGAGAGCCCCAGCATGGGAAGGAATTCTTCCTCTCACTCACAGCATGGAAAAGGTGACTTCCTTATGCTTCAGGAATCTTCAGAGATAGCAAATGTGTCCTTCAGCAGTAGTGACTACTGTACCTTATGTGACAATCATACCACAGGAGGTTTGATTCCTGCTGAACTACTGAAGCTCTCCAATGGCAATAGTCTTCTCAAACATCAGAGTGACCTTCCCTGAGGAATAACGTCTACGAAGATCTTTGTGCTGTCCTCTCACCTCCCAGCACTGTCTTCCCAGGTGGCTTAAATAGTGACTGTGCAGACAGTTACAAACATGTACCATTTTTAGGTAAATCCTCAATTTCTGTACTTCAAAAGAAGATTGTGATACTCCTCTGGCTGGCAAATACTACTACAGGCATCACAAGGCCTGACTCCAGCAGTACCTGCTGCCTCAGGGGACACATGACCATACTCTTCCCTAAATTAACCACCTGTCAGCAGCAGAAGTCCAGCAATGCTCTAAGGAAGTAGCAGCAGACCTGCTATTTTGCCTCAATAGCAGCTATTGGGATTGGGCACCTCTCAGAAGCAGCAATACTTGTAATGTGCTGAACCAAGACTTAAACTCCATTATGTTATATTTTATAAATAGTAAGAACCATAATTTTTGCTAAAAAAGGGTACTTTTGCTTTTTTATATTTGTTTCTTAATATGATATTGATGACTTCAAATGGTTCTCAATTTCTTCAGAATTCATAATTGCTCTATTTAATCTCGCAGTGGCCTTGTTCTTTATTACTCTGAATGGCTGTAACTTTCTATTGTGTGGTAACTAAACCCCATATAGTGCTTTGATTTTAGCAACAATTTATTTCAAGGTTAAGTGTCTGACCTGATCTACTGAAGAAAGGTGAAAAGCAAGAATAGAACAAATGAGCTTTATTTAATCAAAAAGCAGGCCAGGCCAACTGCATCTCCAGGGCTTTTATTATTTCTCCAGAACTGATGAGTTCTTTGCCTATCTGCTCAACCGAACAGCCTTTCTGAGATGATCCTCTGGAGGTTTACTTTCTGCCCTAGACACAGAAAACCCTAGATGTGATTGACTGTCCACCAAGCGGGTTCCTGAAGTCTTAGTTACATCTCCTAGGCTTAAAGTGCTCAGGAGTTTTAGCAAGCATATTAAGAAATTTACAGATGCAACTACACCAGCTGGCACATGCATACATACAGTCACACATTCATTCCTTTCTTTTTGGGAGTGCTTCCCTTGACTCTCTGGTGATTGTTAGCACTTAGTTCTGACAATGAGAAGAAAAAATTCAGTTATCAGTAAGAAGATTGACACACCCTTCCCAAAAACATGTGCTAGGCCAGAGAACTGTTGTTGAAAGTCTTTATCTGGGAGAGAAGCAGCAACAGAATGAGGAGTCCACATCCAGCTTGTGTGACAGCCATAGGAGGTGCCAGCACTGATTTGTTTCTGGCATGGTAAGCAAAAGGCTCTTCTGATAGCTGAAAAAATATCCCCTTTCTGGTCCTTTGTGATTTTTATCTTGTACGAACCATTTTCAAGGATGCTTTTTATACTATACCACAATGTAATGGCGGAAGAATATGATGTTACTGTAATTAACAGTAGTTATCCTCTGGAGAAGAAAATCTGTATAACAAAACCACAAGTCTAAAGGACTTTGGTGATCCTAAACTCCTGGACCCCCTAGTGTGGCTTGATTTAGTGTCCCAAATTTTGAATCTTCAGAATCAGATGAATGCTTCCTGAAACTGTCAGATCAATTGTATCTTAAATCTCTCAGATCTTTACAGCCTGAGCTTACAAACATGTCTGCATAGAAACTGATCTGGTTTCATAAAGTCTTACTCAGTTACCAAGGTACTCTGCACTGGCTACAAGATATCAGTAAGAGGAGAATGGGAACAATCATATTCAGAGATGAGTAGGAAGCAGCAGGTCAGGCTACGGAAGGGACAGCACAAAACTTAATGAGATAGAGAAGCAAAAGGAAATAGAGAGACTTAACGTAGTAGTATATTACTTGAGAGAAGTGAAAAGTCAAAAATGATGCTGCCTGTGTCCGTCAAACAGAAAGATTACAAGAACTGACCCCAGAGAAGATGACAGGCTGATGGTTAAAGAGCTGAAAAGATACTGCAGCATCAGCACTTCTCCAGGAGAACTCTTAACAAATTTGAGCTGCTTCTGCTTTTATACAGCTACATATAAAATGGCAACATTGCAAAGAGGAAAGGTCCCATACAGAATGTTAATTGTGGCTAGACCAAAATGCCTCTGCTTTACAATTAGGTCTTTGGTACAATCAAAGCCTCATTTTTATTCAGCCAATGCAAATCTATGGGTTTTTGTTTTGGTTTGGTTTTTTTTTTAGAAAAGCAGTGTAATGTAAAAGCCATTTTCCTGCCTTTCTGCTTCAGGGTTTTGTTTTAGTTCAGGGTTTTATTGTTTGGTATTTTTGTTCTCTTTTTGTGTGTCATGATTGAGGCTGGTGTTTGATTCAAGCTGTGGTTTTCCACAGCTTCTCCCAGAATCTCTGAGCTATTCTAAGGATGAATTTTTTGCCTTGAAGTGCGATACGCATCTTTCTAGTAGAAGACAGAGAACTACCATCTAGTAATGTGGGCTCTGACCAAGCCTTTGAAGCCTTTAATTTCCTGGTACTACTGAGCGCAGGCAATGTGATTTGTCTGCAACCAGAATGAAGCGACCAGTATCTTCCCCTTTCTTTTCTTCCTGTTGAGTTTTGCCACGGGAAACAATTTCAGAAGATACTTAAGTAATGCCTGTAAGCCACTAAGGAGTTGAAAATGATCTGTGCTAAAGATTTTCATTTAGTTGTGAGTTTGGTTTGGGGGGGTGGGGGAGGGGTGCGTTTGAGAACTAACACTGTACAATTATTCAGAATAAAGGAACTGATGCAAACTTTGATTTTTCAGAAGTTGGTGTCCAAGAGTTTTTGAAGAACTTTAGAAAACTTTGGCTATATAAGTATCAGTAAAAGTTGGTTTGAAAACATCATAGGAGAGGGTCATACTCTTCTCCCTTGTTTGCAGATCAAAGCACTAAGGCAGTGCTGCTGCTACCACCACCACCAAAAATGAGGGGTAAGAAGGTTCCTGATTGAAAACATATTTTACAGCTCATAAAGCCAAGGGGGACCAGCATGGTGAGCAATCCCATGTGTCTAGCATGTGAACATCAGCATAGTTCTGCTAGTGCCCACCCAATGGCTATAGAAGTATTGGTGTTCCCAGTAATGAGTGATAGCAGCTGTATGTGTCAGACATTCTGCTGTTTAGTCATTTCAAGAGGCGTAAGAAGCTCAGACTGCATGTTTGTCAACAGTGTTGGTACCACAGCACTGACACAAACTCATTTAGAAAGAGAAACAAACAAGTCACAAATACTGAGACACAGCACTCAACCTGTTGTGTCCTCTCACTTAGGATGACTTGTCTTCACAGTGTGGCTTTTAATGCATCAAAGCAAAGCTCAAGTAGTGGTGTTTGGCATGCTGAAACAAGATCACTGATCTGCAGACTCCTGCTCCAAAGTGCACAAGCCGAGCCTGTGAAAGCAATCTTTTTCCCTGAGACTGCCATTAGTCAAGGTCCAAATAAACCCATAAATCATTCCCTTGTTAAGTAAGCAGACAGGAGGAAAGTAATTCCAGAGTCCAGAGAGACAAGTTTGCTCTTTTTAGTTTACTTCTGTTAAATTTGATCATTGTATAAACAAAGTACAGGGAATGCTGGTTAGACCCAAAGCAGCACCATTTTACCAACTGCGAGTGTGAACTCTGCCATTTACAGCTCCATAGTCCTTTCACTCCATCCTTTCTGTATTGCTGTGCTTCTTTGAGCCACGAATCCTGTGCTGCAGAAGTCTTTGTCACCACAAGCCTTTCCAGACAAGCATAGTCCCTTGAGTCTCCCAGAACCCCTAAATGGAGTATATGCTCTTTCACAGCCATCCACGTTAACTTGTCTTGCCAGTAAAAGCACCAGAAATTAAAAATAGCCTGTTTAATCTTCAGTAATTTAATCTAATCTGCAGATCTGTTCCTGCTCAAGGCGCAGCAGTTCTGAAGACAGAAGCACTAATCAAGTGCAGAGATCTAAACCATCAGCTCCAAAGCAAGAACTGTACCATTTGACAACATGCATATTTATGTACTGCTGATTGTAACTGGAAAGGAGGAGATGTTATTTTTAATGCTAGGAAAGGGAATGAACACACAGAGGGGTTGTTTGTTTTTAACAACATGCAAGCCAAAGATTATGTTGCAACACAGAACTACAGCACTTGGATTGTTTCTTCCTTGCTGCTCATGGAGCCAAGTTAATTGACAAAATCCCAAACCCCAGTGTCAAATCTTATCACTTAGGGCTGCTGAACAGATTGATTTAATCAACACACTTCCTATTTTCAGTGCATACTGGAGTGCAGCACAGAATCTGCTGTGACAGCATCAGCTCTGATACCACAGCCCAGTATTATGCCACATTTGTCTTTGTCTAGAAGTAGTATGGTACTGCAGGCCCAACACAATATGGATTTTTGAGCCACACTGCAGCCTGACATAGGCAGTGCCAGAGGGCAGAAGTAACAGTCATTACAATGTAAAGGCAAGTAATAAGTTGTTTTTTGTTCTATCAATACTGGCTGCCAAATGCTGGCGAAGTTGTAAGCCATAGGCAAGTCTAAATAAAGCACTAATGAAAGGAACTAGGGCATCAATGTGGACAGCTCACTAAGCTAAGACTTCTTTGTGATATACTTTTACATTCAGAAATGCATATTCGCTGTGGTGCCTGTGCTGGCACTGTGCCCAGGAAGCACAGCACTGAGAGCCCACAAGCCTTTCCAGAATGGTCTTGGTGCTCCACACTAATCCATTACATTAACACCATGTTTTCCCTCAGCTTGGTAATTAAATGTCTGTCACCAGGTGGATAGCAAAGATACTTAAAAAACCACCACTGCAGCCACTCAGCAGTGCAGGAGCAGTGCAGTTCACCTCTCAATACTGTCGTACTCAAGACAACACATATTTCCTCTAGGAAAGGAGTTCCTCCTTATATCACAAACCAGCCTCTGCAATGCTGAAGTTATTTCTGAGAAGTCATGTGGAAAAAGAAACCTAGGGAATTCTGAAACAGTGTCATCTTTAAATGTAGGCAAAATACGGCCCAAACCACGAACTCAACACCCAAACTTCTGCCTTTAAAAGGATTCTGGAAGAAGTTACTAAAAAATATTTTTTTTAACAATCTAGAGGATTAAAAAGTGATTCATTCACTTCTGTCGGTGACATGCGAGTTTAGCTGCTGCTGACGGCAAAGAAGTAGATCCTGCATGCTTTGACTTTGGTGAGATTTTGTACACAATCATAAGGACACCAGTTGGCCTAAATGATACCACCTGGGTTTATGAATGAATGATTACACTGTTTGAAAATGCATTAGAGTCTAATCATTAACAGTTCCATATTAACTGATATGGCATTTCATGTGGTGCTGCAGGAGTCTATCCTGATGCAGTCTTGGTCTGATTCAGTAATTTTGGTGATGAAATAGAAAGTATGCACGTACAAGATTTGTTCTGGGAAGGAATTTGGCAACACATTGAAATAGAATGTGAGAGCTGCAGTGAACCATGATATAAGTAATGAGCTACTAGTGAAATGTTATTGCAAATGCTATTATAGCTCATTAGGTAATTTGGAAATGGTAGCAAGTACTTATTTCATTCTACTTGTGAGAAATGAGGTTGCAGTTGAACAGTATACCCAAGTCTAGGCATAGTACGTCCAGGAAGATGCAAATCAGTTGAAAAAATCCAGGGAAGAAAACACTGCCTATGAGAGAGAATTGAGATACAGTCTGAACACAAGCAGAGGTATACTTAAAAACACCTCCCCTCACAACCTATTATGAGATCCTGATCCGCAGTTCTACTTGTCTGCTGAAGATGAGAAACTCGCACAGGAAAGTTGATTCAGGCTGGCGATAGCAGAAATCCTCCGCTATGGAAAGCGGCTCAACTCCAGGACACTGCCCCTCCCTGCGCCCCCAGCCCAGCTGACGGTGACTGTCTTTAGGACTGCGCTGCAGGGCGCTCCCTCCCGAACCGGCCTCCTGAGAAAACCCCTCCAGCTCAGTGACCCCCGCAAACCCAATCGCGCCGCCGCAGGGCGCTGTGAGCCACAGACCCGCCCGGCCAGCGCAGCTGTGGCCGCAGGGTGGTCAGCACCGACCCGGCCTACCCCTACCAAGACGCGCACGTGACCGTGCACCCCTGGCAAGAAGCACAGCCGGAGAAAGGGCTCAACGCCCCGCACGGACCGGCTGGCGCTGACACCGCGCGGGGACCGGCGCGCTCCTGCTCGCGCTTTTCCCGCCGGAAGCGGGCAGCTCCGGAACGAACCCGTGCAGGGAACGGCGCTGACCTCGCAGTTCCAGCGGCGCCTCAGCCCGCACGTCAACCACGCGGCTGCCCCCGCGCTCTCTGACGTCACCACATCGCCACTCCCAGCGCGCCCTCATCGCGGCATGGACCCGGATGTGAGCGCGCGGTGGTGGCCGGGGAGGGCGCGCGGCCGCTTCCGCCCTCACCCGCCCCGCCCCCGAGGGCACCGGAGCCGCAGCTTCACTGCCGCGACTGCGCAGGCTCGGCAGGGCGGGGCGCGCTGAGGCTGGCGGGGAACGTCCCGTCCGTGCGCGCACGTCTGTTGCGGGTGGCTTCGCCAATGAGCGGCTGCGTCGAGCGGAAGTCCCGCCCTCGGCGGCGGCGGCGGGCGGGGGGGAGTGGGGTATTGTTGTGAGTGACGTCACGGGCGGGGGATGCGGGCGCCCCATTGGCTCGCGCTTGGCGGCTGTGCGCTGGGGTCCTGAGGCGCGAGGGGAGCGCGGCCGCGCCGGCCGGCGGGCCCATGGCCAGCACCAGCAGCTCCCTGGTGAGTGCGGGCTCGGGGTCGGCGCGGCGGGTGTTGCCGGCCGCGGGGCGCCGGGCGGAGAAGTAGGCCGTGGGCGCCGGGGCCGGCCCGCTCGGCGGTGGCCGCCCGTTCCGTACACGCTGCCGGGCGGCGGCGGCGCCGGCACGGTGGGGTTTCGCAGACCGCTCGGACAAGCGGGGTGGCTGGGGGAGCGCTGCCCTCCGCTGGGCCGGGCTCGGCGCTGCTGCTCCCGGTCCTCGTCCTAGTCTCCCCTCCCCCGCGTCCTGGTTCTCCGCGGGCCTCGCGGGAGGGCCCCGGTTCCGCCCAAGGCGCCGGCAGGGCTCCGAGGTAAGAGCAGCGCGCCCGACCCGTCCGCGGGAGGAAGCGAGGCTGGGGACGAGGCTGCAGCAGCCGGCCCGCGGCCTCTGGCGGAGCTTCGTCCTCGGTTCCGGGTGCCGGGCGTTGGCGTGGCTTTGCCGGGCCGTCTCCCACCGGAGAGCCGGCGTTGTTTCCGGGGGGAGCCACCCCGTTACTCGAATTCCTTCGTAGTGGAAACAAACGCGTGAGGAAGAGCGTAAGGGTCGCAACAGGACCGTTTCGAACACGGTTGTTTACGCGAGTCTGACAGGCTAAAACTGACGCTTTGTGAGCACTGACTAATGTAGGACGGAGCTGTAGCCGGTACACCGAATTGGTAATCGTAAACCGTTTTTAGTAAATAGGAGTAGTAAATCGTAGTTTACATTGTAGATTATACAGCTTAGTTAGTGTAGAAATTCCCTTATGAAAAGAATGTGGGGTTTTTTACAAAAATAACTGCCAACTTTTATTGATACCGGTGTAACTAACTCGCAGTGATCCGTTTCTTATCCATGTGCTTTTGGGCCTCATATTCTTGCTGTTACTTGCAAGATGCTAAGCTCCACTGTGTAGCACTTAAAACTTTTCAGTAGGTTGGAACTGGCTGAGAAGGCTCTTCTCCGTGGAGGCTGGCATAGCTGTGTTGAATGCTCTGTTCCAGTGTGTGCTCCTCTTCATGCTCAGTGCTTGTTTCATCAGGGTGTTATACAGAATCATATTTGTTGACTGAAGATGAGAATGATTTTGTGGAATAGCCCTACTGAGGAGACCACAGAATACTGCATTGAGGATTATGAAATAAAGCAATGTTTGATTGTTAAAAGAATTAGTTTTCCTATCTTGCCACTTGTTAGAGCTCCACATGGCTGCTTCTCAGCATCAGAGATGACTTGTGTTTACTTGGGACTCTTTTAAACGGGGAGTATGCTTCCCTTTGTGCTTCTGTCCTCGATTGTTGCCTCTCCAAAATACTTGCAGTTCTGTTCCTTTTCTATGTACACCTTAGGTCCCTGACTATAAGAGAAATGTACAGAGAGAGAATGAACAAAGAGCAAAGGTGACAATCGACTTTGTTAAAGCTAAAATGTTTTATTAGCATAACTTATTTTGAATTCCCTCTCTTCGATCCTGTTTAATATTTCTGTGCCCAGGTGAGTGTACTGACTGGCAATAGCACATAGAGGTGGACTGATGCAGTTAGCCTTTTTGTAGTTGAGACGATATCAAATATGGGAAAGCCAGTATTTCTGATCTTCTGAGCAAGTCAGTGTTAATGCCTGTGTGTTGTGATTATTAGTGACATACATCAGTGAGTTCTATGATCATTCTACTATAAATGCAAAACACTGCAGGGCGAAGAGAGAATATAGAGCACAGCTTTGAAAGGACTATTCCTGCATTCCTCTGACAAAACAGTTATTTTTTTTCATGTTTGGATATGTGGGGACAATTTCTGAAACGTTCTTCTCTTTTCTGAAGGCATGGTCCAAAGGGAAAAATGGTACTTTTAAAAAGGGGACAACTTTAGTGCTGCTTTATTTGTGTCGGTGTGGTCTCAGTTACTTGCTGTGAATGGCTTCATTATAAGCATGTTGGATCTTGTGTGGATGGGCATTTTCAGCAACATCTTTGCTAGAAGGTTTAGCTGCTCTTGTGATTATTATATTTGACCAGTGTTTCTGTCGTGATAAAAATTACAATATAATCACAAATATGTCTGAACAAAACTGTTAGCTTCTTTTTTTCCTCTGTGGAACTAGTAGAAACTGCACTTTTCAAAGAACTGTGTTCTGCATCTATGCTAGGAATTAGACTGGGCTATGATGAGGGTTTTGCTTATAGTTATTTGTAGGTATAAAACTTTCAGACAGGCTTGTGTTCCCTACATATCTGTCTACTTAATACTCTCTTCTCTTGGTCTTTTGGCATAAGGCTGTGACTAGTCTTACCACTCATGGGATAAAATTTCTGTGAAACTCTAGCCAAAGCAGACTGCAGGAATAGAAAATAGTAAAAAAATCCAGATGCTGAGAAGATGCTCAAAGATGAAGAAATGGTGTCAGCTTAAGAAGAGCATTTTTATATGCATTCATGTTTCTAACATAGGAAGTGCTGGTAGCTAGTGGAAAGGAGGTAATTCAGACAATAAGCTGGATGTAACAGTGATGTTCAACTAAACAATGAATCTACATCGGGGGTAGGTTTTTTTTTTTTTTTTAAGGCAA